>JARJDW010012001.1:0-22066 GCA_030264715.1 Adinopsis sp. GC000173
TGGTTTATTTTAAGGCACCGAACGTGGATTTATTATAGCTTTGTGCCAAAGATCACGGCGAAAGCAATTTTTGGGGGATTTAATTGATTTTCTCATTCGTCGATTAACCACTTTTTGTTGGGGTGGTAAATAAATGTGTGATAATGAATTAAGGGCTGATTTCATAATCATATGTTTTTCTCTACAAAAAGAAAACACTTCAATTAACAATGAGCAAGTAACTGTTACTATTTAAATCATAATTATGTAATTGTTTGGTTATGTTCTTACCGTTTTATAAAATTGAGTTAAATGGCAGATATTTAATTTAGTTTAGTGTCATTTGATATAGGTTAGAAAACACAATTGTATACAGTATCGCCAACCTTTTTTGTTGTGAAAATGTCAGGAACATTAGGAATAAAGCATTGCCAACCTTGTTTTTTGTGGAAATGTTAGGAACATTTAGGAATACCGCATTGGCAACCTCACGAATGGGAGAATTAATTTTTGACAGAATTTAATTGATTATGAAATCGAAAAAATTATTAAATCGGCCCTAATTCGCATGTATATATGCCGGAACTTTGGGATATTTGGCAGCGTTTCACGTATAGGTGAATATTTACATTTTGCTATGATAATTATTACATCATTCAAATATTTGCCCCGACAGAAAAATTACATGCAGCAAAAAATGTATATACACAAGTGAAGTAACGACGACGCGGTGTTTTATAATAATAAAGTAAATTTTCTAAACAGTCCGCGCCCGCGCCAAGAGAACTGTTGAAACTTTTGTGCATTTCTTGTTCGTCGCTGTTGAGAGACGTTGAGTAATTGTTTAGTTTTGAAGATGAGAAAATATTAATTTGATGTTTTTATTGAGTAAATAAAAGGAGCGGACTGAGGGGGTGGAGGTGGAGAGTGTAGAGTGAGTGGGGGGAAATGTATATAAAAGGGAAAAAGCGATGATAACAATGGCTATAAGGGTTAGAGTTTCAGGGATTTTTCTTTAAAGCTTGAAATTCAATTTGAACTCAATAAAGAGTCGTCGTTTTAATCTATTGTTTGAAATGTTGTATGGAAAACTCCTTTTGTAACATTAAACTGTCGTCGTTTTGTCTTGTTCGTTGCTCTCCTGTATCCTGAAGTCGTCGCTTTTCAGTCAGGCAAGCAGGCAGGCAGGCAGGCCTTCTCTTCTCTCCATACCATAGCGACATTATCGTCTTGCTTTGTCAATATTAAACATTTTGCACGCGTTTGTCTGTTTTCCTTTCTTTTGTTACCTGCTTTGTAATGCGATATCGCTGATGTATAGTTTACTAGTTCGTGGTATTAATTTTAAAGACTTGTGTCGATTTCTAACGACATCAACGAGTTTTCTCTCTACTCGCACTCTACTCTATATTGATTTCTCTTTCTCCTTGTTATATTGTTGTTGTTGTTGCTGCTACTGCTGCTACGGCTGCTGCTGGTTGGTGGTGGAAAATTTTTCATACGTCGCAAAACACATCAACATCCGCTGGCAACAAAATTCATGCACATACATCATGTAGGAAGGAAAAAATTTGATAGTTTGTTTGAACTGGCCGTTTATATTTAGCTACATGAAACATCCTGCCTGCTACATGGAGGACTATTAGTAAGTTTTATAATACTCTATACGCTTTAGCGTCGTTTTTTATTGCTTCCGATGTTGGAGTACATTAAATCGTAATTGTGGTAATTTTTTTATGCTATAGCGGACATAAAATGGGGGTAGTAGCAAGCAGCAAGCAGCTAGCTGCTAGCAGCAACGTAACCCCTATATCTCGCTCACATGTAAATACATATACATTCTCTGAATAGGATTTATTCAGAGAGAGGAAAAAAAAAAGAGAAAGAAATAAAATTTAAGTAGGAAAAGCTATTCACTTTGAGATGGTTAACATTAAAACCGCTTCAAAAACATTTATACAATTTTTTTTCTTCCACTCACTGTAACTTAATCTCCTCAAAGCATCTCTTTCCACCTAACAATTTTTGCAATATAATCACATCTCTCTTCACATGCAACATATCTCGATCATTCTCTGCTGCGTCTCGCTCTTCTAGCTCGAAACCAGGAAAACGGATCTCCATTAAGACCGCACATTAATTGATCGAGGTTTTGTCTGCCTGAAAGAATCATCGACATATGCGTGTATTCTACCAAACTGAAATTTCTTTTTCGCCCAACATACATACATACATACACACATAGAGGAGAGTTTCGTTTAAATTACGAATAGGTTCGTAGAGGTAAACAACTATATGTCTATACACAAACATCTGATGTCTGCTAGAACTAATCAATCAATCAATCATTGAATCGATTCGATGCAAACAGAACTCTTCTCGTTAAGGAAAACAAATACAATTAAATCCGATCCAATTTCTCTCCACCGCCGCTCTTCTTCTATTCCAACTAATTTTGATTATAACCCCCATACGATTTTCACTTATATTGGTACCTATATATCTATAACAAGAACAACTAGAACCAAAGTAATAAATTTACGACTGCATCTAGATAATATAATCCAGGCGTTGCAAGTAAAAATGCGCTTTTTATTAATATTAATATCCGCTCATATATCAGAGCTGAGTTTTCCTTTGCCTTTAGCTTAAATTATCCTGTGGGATATGAACAGCAGGGGCACAAGGTGAATACAGTGATTAATATGTCCCACGTTAAATTATACATTTTCTTACATTACTCTTATTTACATTTTACGTTTGTTGTTGTGTGTGTTGTGTGTGCGAACGAACGAAACGGAACGAAACCGAAAAAAACCAGGCGAAATAATAAAAATACGCTAACAAATATAAAATGCTTTATCTTCGTCGTTTTGTTTCTCTTAGAAAAATAATGGCAAAAGAGGAAGGGAGACGTACGCTGGCAAGATGTAATGATTTAACAACGATTAATATGCTCTTAAATTTTCCTATTTTTTACATTTGTTGAATAGTTTGCGAAGGAATGAAATAAAAGATGACGAAAAATTAATGAAAATTGTAATAAATATTAAATACATGTTGGATGGCTTGACAAAAGGGGGACATATTCGAGCAAGTAATTATTTAACAACGATTAATATTCTGTACCTTAAATTTTCTTATTTCTCTATTTATATTTTACGTTTCTTGTATAGTTTGCGAATGAATGAAATAAATAAGGAAGAAAGAAATAATAAAATGGTAAGAAATATAAAATACTTCTTGTTTGTCTCATGATTCTTTGAAAAATAGTGACAATAGGGAGGTATACTCGAGCTAGTAATAATTTAACAACGATTAATATGCCCCACGTTAAATATTCCTATTTCTCTATTTATTTTTTACATTTCTTGTATAATTTGCGAATGAATAAAATAAAATGGGATAGAAAAAATTAATAAAATGGTAGGAAATTTAAAATACTTCTTGTTTGTCTCATGCTTCTGAGAAAAATAATTACAAAAGGAAGACATAGTCGAGCTAGTAATGATTTAACAATGTGCTCAACATTAAATTCTACAATTTTTACTACAATATTTACCTTTTACGTTTGTAGTATTTGTGTTTATATAAAATGTTTTATCGTTTGGTTAAATTTTCTTATTTCTCTACTTATAGTTTACATTTATTGTATTGTATGTGAACAAATGAATACAAAAAATAAGAAAAAATTAATAAAAATGGTAAATAAAAAAGGGAGGAAAAAAATTAATTAAATTGATAATAAATACTATATATAATGCTCCTTGACAAAAACCGGAGAAAGAAATTATTTAGCAATATGCCCAAAACCATTAAATTGCACATTTTCTTACTACAATATTTACCACCATTTTACATTTTTGTAGTATTTGTGCGAACGAATGAAACAACAAAATAAGGCAAAATAATAAAAATGGTAACAAATATAAAAGGCTTCTTCTTCTGCTTCTTTTGCGTCTTCTAAGAAAAATAATATGGCAAAAGGGGGACATGCGCGAGCATCATCTAATGATTTAACACAGCGTTCCTTTCATTTCTAATAAATTGGACATCATTACAAACGGTTGATGGTTGCATTCTTTATATATAAACCAACAAGGACGCGCATATCTTACATATTTGTAACTTTCATTTTGCAGCTTATATTGCCGCAAATCAACTGGTTAAACTGCTTATAGATATAAGTATTGTATAAGTATGAGTGTATAAGTATTATACGGTATGCATAAAATAGTCCTTTCGTAATTGAAATGCATTTTTAAATGCCAATCGCATTTGCTCATTCACTTTTTTTCTCCATTAATGCTGCTTACAAAATACAACATATATTTTATATGAAAAAATGTGATGAAGGAATGCCTTTAGCACAGTTTTGATGTTAATTACATGCAATTTATAAGTTAATTCATGACGATCAACTCAAATATTTCATAATAATTAATGATTTATGGATAAAATCGTAAATGCAATTACCAATTATTTAATATTAATGAATGCACTTTGATTTATGTATAATTCACTTTTATTAAACCTTGTTTATAATGCACCATTGTTTACATATGCTAGAGAGGTACATATTATCTCATTTTATCATTACTTTTTCGGGAAAAGATGTTTAGCGCAGCTTTGCAATTAGATGTATACATATATTAGATAATTAATAGATATGCAAATCTTGTATGCGTATATATCTGTATTAATAAGCAAATTTAATTAATCTATCACAGGATAGCTTTTATTAATATCTCGAGGCGAGAATTTTAAGCTAATTTGCTGTAATTTCAATGTACCATAGTAGCTACTGCATACAAACATGTAATTATATTTTTCCAACTATAATTTATTGCTGCTTATATATATCTACAACAACAAATATTTTGATATCTATAATTAGATTATTATTCTAGATGCTAGTTATTGTACCGTACCCACTTGTTTGATACTTTTATGTAACCAACTCTTATTCTCTATATCTATAGATGGAAAATGGGAATTTTATGAAAATCAAATCTTTTTATATATGGAATACCGGTAATAAATAATCAACAATTCAATTTAATGGCCCGTTTATACGTATTTAGACGAATTTCATTAAAACAGTGGTCTTCAAACCCTTAGAAACAGAGTGTAAGATATTAATTTTAGTGATTGTAGGGTGTTTTTATACAAAATATCAAAATTTTGTGTTATTTAGGTTATATGTACTTACATAGTTCTATCTTGTATTTATTTTGTTGTGGATTTAAATTATTTGTAATTTATTTTCATTTTTTATTCTCTCCAATTTATGTTATAATTGTGCAAATATATTGACATCTTTAGAATCATAAGTGAAGTTGCACCTATATATGTTAATGATTCTTCTGGATTAAAACTGTTACGTTTTAAAGGTTGGTAGCAATTGATCTAAAACATAACCTAAAAACGCTAAAAACAAGACAAAGATATATCCATGGAATTCAATACAATTCTTTTATTTGATATATTGGGATAATAATTTTTAAAGTGTACACGAGAACACGAAGGAATCTACACGCATATGGCATAATATAGATGAAAATAATCCAAATAGTAGGTAAAGTTTATACAAATAATTGGAATCATGTGATTAGTGAGCATTTTTGAAGAGCACTGCATTAATTCACATTACATATTAGCGGCCAAATATGTTTAAACTTTAACAATTTATCATAAAAAACACCCACAACGTATCTGATTGATTAGGTGTTAATGAGAAAAGTTGAGATTAATTGTTTTAACTGCACATCTGTTTACACATGACCTATCGTAATATTTCTCGGTATTTAATTCTCATATAAATTAAAAATGTAAATGATATACGTACATATACGCATTACGTCATGGTGCAGTAAGGCAACTTATTTAGAAAATAAAACGAGTTGTAATAAATTTAATATAGTTTTAGCCATATTACAACGTTTGCACAATCACTTTGATGACATAGCGCTTTTCGGACGACAACAGCACATAGAGAGAGAACAGAACAAAAAAATACCACCACGGAACGAACATAATGCATGAGAAATTTGTCCAAACCAAATCCACCATCCACGTAGGATGTTCATTATTAATTCAATTATAATACATGTTATGCTAATAGTGTGGAAATTTTGGTTAAAGTATGTAGGACGTACAGGTATTTTAAACTTATTAGTAGAATTTGGTGGATTGTTTGTGTTTGAAATTTGTGTTTGAGTGTCAATGCAGGTGTGAGAAGATAAATCAAACATTGTTATTAATTTAATTTGTAAATATGAACACTGTAGTAGTAATGTGCTGCATATATTTATTCAGTCATAAGATTAAATTGCGTAATACAATAATAATAACAATAATAATAGTGAGAGTTTACTTACATGTGCAAAGTCTATTCTTTTATTTAATTGCTAGGGCGGCCCGTTGCCAAAGAAGTTGCTGTGAATTTGACAATTATTTGTTATTATGATCTAACCTCAATCCTATGACCGGGTTTTTTTATATTGGCATGATTGGCATGCATTTATTGACTATCGGTTGGCACTGTTTTAGGATTTGTGGTTAACTTCATGCATTACGGAATGACAGTAGCTTATTATATATTTGGGGAAATATTCATTTTATTTATTTATGTTTTATAACAAGAATTGCATAAATTAAACTTGTAATTTATTGAATATTTTCAATAGTATCCTTATATTTAATGAAAAAGCGTATCTTGTCCCGTAAGTAAATAAATCAATAACTCTTTAAATTTGTAGTGATATCCTGCTGCATATATTTATCTATTCACACATAAGATTAAATTGCGTAATAGAATAATAATAATAATAATGATGTGGATGCGAAAAGTAAGCAAGTTGCTGGCGTTGCTTGCTATATGTGTGAGAACATAGAGAACGAGGATGGGTAAATTCGTGGTGACATATTATTATTCTATTAAATAAACATTTATAAAGGTTGGAACATTTTGCCAGCATTTGAAATGCCATCATAGCCTGTAATTGTAAAACGAGCGACCTCGCATCATGTATTTATATTATCTAGACAGGCTTGAGACCACAGTAATGCGGTATCCAGATATACCACACTGTGGCATTCACGCCTTTACGCCTCTCTACATGCTTTTCACTTCTCTCCTCTCTGTATACGTACGTACGTACACTTCTCTTCTTCTACCCATTTCGGACTTTATACGCTTTCATGCCAAGCACCAATATTCCATCAAATCATATACTGACACACACACACACACACACATATATTCACATATACACTCACATACACTCCATTCTGTGCAGCTGTGCTGCATGTTGACTCTTCCACTTTCCCCGCATGGAATTTGATACATGCATGCAATATGACTTAAAATTCTATTATTATATTCAATGGACTGTACGTAATATATTCTAACCCAGTTCCAATTAACTCCAAATGCTGAAAATTACACATTTTTCTTTTTTTTTGGAAAAATATTTGAATTCGAAGCAGCTGGATTAATTCATTTTGATATTATTCATTCGTTTGATGTTTGTAGTTAGATTTTAAATTATAAATTTTGCTACGAGTCATTTAAAGTACGTAGGAAAGTCGCCGTCGTCGTTGACGCTTTGCGTTTTTAAAAAACCAAGTTAAATTACTCACTCGCCAAATAAGCTCGCGTACCCTCTCTCACTCGCTATATACTACCTCTAATTAAGTGCAAATTTGTTTGCTAAATTTATTTGGGAATAATTACCGAAAATCGAATTTTAAAAATAATTTTAACCCAAAGGCTACTCTTTCTAATTCATCCCCGAGATCAAAGGCTTTACTTTATTAATGCGGAGGGTTTATGTGGAAAATTATGTATATTAATGCATATATCTAACTAAAAACTAATTACAATTTTTTTTGTTTCAGGTGAGTTGTTGAAATTCTAGCCATACTTTAGCGGCACGAAGTTTGTAAGTAGCTATTTTTAGAAAACTTTTACCTTAATTTAATATTGGTGCAACAAATGATATTGTCTTGAGGGCTCAAAGTGTAATATAGGCTATTTCCCTTTTAATTTGCATAATATAATGTCTAGAATGGTTTGATGGTCTTAGTCATGTTACTAAAAGTCTTAAAAGGGGTATACGAATGCCTCAAAGATTTTAAATCTAATTAAAGACAGCTTTTCCTTGTCTTAGCGATGCATTAAATAGTCATTCTCTCAGGAGTTGTATACTACTACAATGTATATAGTATATCTATAACTAATTTGATCTATTTCAATACCTTTACAACCTCTCAACCAGCCCCAAAACAGATTATTGCAATTTCTCTAGTAGAATTAATAATAAGGCTATGGATGGAACATTTACTTACAGATAAATGTCGAAATTAAGTCATTTACAAGATGTAGGCTGACATCAACTTGTTTACTTATATCTATCTACTAATAGATGATTAATAGATTGCTACCAATCCTTCTTTGAACAGCAACAACACTGCCGAATTTTAAATTATTTTTACGTAGGCATAATACGAGGTTTGTTCAAATACTTGCGCCAACGTTTTTTCTAATCATTTTTTGTAATCTTGTTCAGCTGCTTCTCATGGGCATCTACAGTTTTGGACCCATCTCATGCTTAAATCATTGGTAAACATCGAATGGCACGAGCTAATTGATATGTTGAGGTCTTCAGTAACTTCTCTTACGGTGATTTGACGATTGGCCAATACTATTTTCTTCACTTTAACATTCGGAATGCATCCGCGCACTTAATATCGTTTTTCACACAAAATTTGATGCAAAAAAGACGATCCAAAACAGATGTGAACAAAACTACTGCTAAAAATTAACTAATCATTCAAAATGACCGAAATTATCAACTAAAGATAGCATTTGAACAAACCTTGTATGTACATAAAAATGCAACAACCCTTATATCCTTCACAATTGTTTTACAACTTTAATCTATTTATAAAAACTTCAAACCGCGATATTACTTTTTTTATTTGTTTTATTTCGTACACATTGCTATACCTATAAATATAGAACAATAACTATTTAAAATAATTATGTTCCATAAGGAATCAACTTTTGTTGGCACGAAATCTTAATAAAATAAAAAAATTATTGAAATTCATGCTGTTGTTGTTGTTGTTGTTGTATTGTAATATCATGAAAATGGCTAAACACGAATTATTTTATTATTGTTCGAATAATATAATATGTCAGGTAATACTTGAATTGAATATGTTTAACACACAAAATATATTCCAACAGCGCGCGTTTGTTTTTGGTGGTGGTGGTGAAATAATCCCATTTCGTGTGTACGAGTATATACAGCCACTCGAAATTAATTCAAGATTTTTTATTAATCAATCGATGGCTTTAATAAGTCACGAGCTGCCGGAATAAGTGGGTGGGGGAGGAGGTAAATATTGGTGGTTTATAATTATGGCATCGATTGGTTTCATGCGAAAAAAGCAGCGAGCATATTTAATATTCATGAAATGAAAGTATTCCATACCCAATTATGTGTGTTATAAATATGCGGCCTTCAACTCATATCGTGTCGATCTTGTGCTTATTAATAGAATTTTTTTCAATTCTCATTTGTGTATATATATGTTTGTTGGGCAATTGACAAACCATTTTCAAAAAAAGAGAGATAAGTGCATTTCTGTCTTTTACTACTATCACACAAGGAGTAGTGAATTACGGAGGCTTTAGTAGGAAAGAAAGATTTGATTTATACGTATGATAAGAAGGATACAAGAAACTTGAATTTTTACGAGGCAACAAATTTTCCCCAATATTATGTCTATGTACAGGCAATCGTATGTTTTATAACTAGTAGCAGGAACACATAGTAGTAATAGTAGTAGCAATTCACCATCCCCAATAAACTTGTATGTACAATACTTCGATTTACACGGTTTTACATTTACCCGATGGCATTGGATAATTATAGGTTAATGGATTAATCTCTTATAAATTATTAACTTATTTTAATCGGTTGTAAGGAGTATCTATGATATGTGAGTTTGCTATTTTGTACAAATATAATTTTTGTAAATTTTACGTGAAATATAGGTGTTTTTTGTGATTAATTAATGGTTAAATGCCCAATCCTTTACTTTCCAATAAGTCTTAACTCATTTTAATCAACTGTATCGAAAATCTTTGAATAATTTAGATCCATAGATCAGTTTACATAGTTTTTGATTGTTATAGGCGTATCTGTTAATGTCATTGCCTTAATTCTTGGTTTTAATTTACACGATTTTGATGTAAGGACAGGAACGAGTTGAGGGATGACTGTATAGAGCTAGTACCTACTCTTAAGTGTAGATTGCACATACATTCTTTTCCAAATGCAACTTGAAAGAAATTCATTGTAATTTACGTTACCTATAGAGTGTCTTTTGTGATTAGGTAATGGCTAATCAACTAACCTCCAATTTTCCAATAATTCTTGACTCAGTTTTTGCAGAATTCATATACATAGATAAGTTTACATGTCACTGCTTATATTCCTTGTTTCGATTTACATGATTTTGATGAAAACTAACCAATTGAGGATTGAGGTTATGTAGTTAGTACCTATTCGTAACACATGTTTTTGCAAATGCAATTTGAAAGAAATTCATTGTAATCTAGGTGCAATTACCTATAGAGTGTCTTTTGTGAGTAATTAGTACATAATGAACCAATCTCTTATTTCTTTTATTTGCTATGCTTAAATTCTTTGTTTTGATGTACTTGAACAAATTGAGGGATGAGCCAACTAGAGAATGTGCCTACCTACTCCTTAGTATAGGTTGCACACACATTTTTTAGCAAATGCAAATTGAAAGAAATTCATTGATCTAATCTAAGTGCAATTGCTGCCTATAGAGTGTCTTTTGTGATTAGTTAATGGCTAATGAACCAATCTCTTATTTTCCAATGATTCTTGACTCATTCTTTGATGAATCTACATACATAGATCGGATTACTATGCTTAAATGCTTTGTTTTCGAATTGAGGGATGAGCCGGCTAGCGAATCTTCCTACCTACTCCTAAGTGTAGGTTGCACACACTCACATTTTTTTCTGCAACTTGAAAGAAATTTATTGTAATCTAGGTGTAATTACACTGTGCCGGTGTATATCGCCCACTTATTGCGATGTCCTTTAGGTAATACGCGTGGATTTATGATAAAACACGAACCGGTTGTGTCTTCTTTTTCGAAAAGAAATTAAATTAATTATCGTATTATTGACTTGTTGTAGATTCACGTCGTATTTTTTTTATTCACTTCTTCTGTGTTTCTGTTTCGTCGGCGCTCATTTTTTATTTTATTTTTTTTGTTATTTAATGAAAAAAAATTTTGTCTTTACGCATCCATACAAGCAACACGCACCAGTAACTTGTTATAAGATACCTGCTTATTAAATGTATGAAATTACAACTTACTTGTTGCGGTTTATTTATAATTATCCATCTCACATTTTATGAAAGAATAAAAATATTTAAAGTAAAAAAAAAACATACCATTTCTCGTGAGAGTTTTATAAAAGGTATTTGCATTTATTAATGCTTTGCGTAGTATGTTTTTTTTGTTATTTTCTTTATTTACATTTTGTTAATTTTCTACATTAACGCAGTAAATAATTTACCAGAAAATTAACAAATGTTGGTCAGCGAACCTGTTAAATATAAATTTGACGGTAATTTATACCTTTTATACCATTATTATTTAATGATTACGTAATAAAGAATATGGAAATATATTAAGAGCTGATTTAAATTCTAATTAGCCAGCGCTTTATGTTGTTTATATATTGTTACAATATTTAATTTAATGTAATTAAATCAAATCGTATTTTTGCGCATCGTAGGTATAAATATATATTTTAAGCGGTTTGTGAATTAAATATCGCATTAATTATTTACATTATTATCCAGAAGAGGAGAAACTTTTTGTAGCTGTTTGATAAATTGCTTATTTTGTGTAATATCGCCTGACGCTTCCTATCAAATTTTCTAATCTTTGTATATATGGGATGTTATGAAAATCTGCGGCTCTAAAACAATTGAATCGAAAATGATAAAACTTTGCAAATAAATTTAACATCGTACTATATATATGTATATAGAATAAAGTCCGCATTTAATAAAACATTTGCCAACTTGTTTATAAGCGCATTACTTTTATTTAATAACCTAAAATGCTTATAAAAGAATTAAAAGTTGATAAATTTTGCAATCTATTAAATACGTCAAAGATTATTTATACAATATTTAACAGCAGGTAAATATAGGTATATTATACATTTCCCCTAATATATGAGCATAGTAGCCTAAGTAGGTTAGAGTAGACCATTTTTTATTCCGCTGAACGCTGATGATGATGATAATGATGATGATGATGATGTTAGTGATAATTGCGGTTGTAAGTTTTCGATTGAATGAGAAGTAACATTAGTGCGAGAAATGCGAATGCGTGAATATTGATTTAAAATCGTCAGTAATTGATGTGTACATCATTGAATCGTGCTTCAAGTTGATAATGCGTTTAAATTGACGTTGTAAATGTTGGCAAACTATTAACTGGTATTCAATGATGGTGGTGCTGGTGCCATATGTGTATGAATTGTTACATTACATATGAACTTTGGCAATTTTCAATAGTATAGTAAATCTATGCTTTAACGATTTAAATTACACTTACATTGTAATATGTACATTCATTCATAAATTTCGGCTCGATTTATTTTTGTCAGATGCTATATTGATTAATAGTTGCATGATTAATATTTCTTCCATTTACAATCCAATCATTTAAAGCATTACATTTTGAAGAAAAAAAGCTTCAATAATTAACAATGAATAAGTTACTACTTATATGAATTAAATCATAATTGAGTACAGAAATTTACTTCTTCTTTACTTCTATATTTCATTGTGTGCCTGTTAAAATCTGCCAAAATGCTATATCTGTTAAAAATACAGAAGTAAGTAAGTACGACTATTTTTGGCAATTTTTATCTCCATGTTTTAGATAACTGTATTTGATTAATTAATCAGCAACATCTGTATAGAGCCTCAACCGTTTAAAGCTTTACTCTACAAAAAGAAAAAACGTCAATTAACAATGAGCAAGTAACTTTTACTATTTAAATCATAAATGTGTAACCGTTTGGTTATGTTCATACCGTTTTATAGAATTGAGTTACATGGCAGATATTTAATTTAGTTTAGCGTGATTTGATATAGGTTAGTAAAAACATTTGTATACAGCATTGCCAATCTTGTTTTTTTGATGAAAATGTCAGGAACATTTAGGAAGGAAGCGTTGCCAACCTTGCTTTTTGTGGAAATGTTAGAAACATTTAGGAATACAACATTGGCAACCTCACTAATGAGAGAATTAAATTCATTATGGAATTGAAATATTTTAAGATGTCATTAAGTTAATGGAGCATTAGTGAATTAGTTATAAAATATTATACATATAAATGGAAATACTTTACTAAAAAAACATAGTCATTACGTTGTAAATAATAAATAAATAAATTTTAGAAATTGACAATATTATATAGGAAGATTTACTTATAGATAAACAAGAAAATGAATTAGGTGGTAAATTGATAATAAAACCATATTAAAAATTGTAGAAATTAGTGCGAAATTGAATAGTGTATACCAACTAACAAACAACACAAAGTATTTTCAATTATTCTGCAAACAAATTGATATTCATTAATTTAAGTATCATTCGCTTTATTGCAATATTAATTTCACAGGATTAATAAGCAATTTTCAGTCGTAATTAAAGAATATTATTCATATCATAGCTAGGAATTTTTGCGCGCCGTAATTAAATTAAATAGTTTGAAAAATGATTATTAATTGAAAAAGACTAATAGTTAATAATGCGATTGCTATTTAATGTAATTGTTATTACAATAAATTCCTTTCAATGACACGTTGATATTTAATATTTATAAACATTCATTCTCGTATATGTATAAATTATATAGTAACATTCTTTTCGTCTGAACTTATGTAAATGTTCTTTATTGCTTTCTTTCTTTCTTTAGTCGTGTGTTTTTTTTACAAAAATTTAATGAGCTTGAAAAAGTGTTGTATGTATGTAATTATTAGGAAGTGTATTTCAACATACATTTCTTTTAGCGCGCTTTTGTGAAATAATGTCACATTTAATAAATTGCTTATTATTTTATATGTGTGTGAGTGTGAACAATTGAAAGCGTACGCATTAAATTTAATTGGTGTATATTTATTACATATTTTCTGACTTAGCATAACCAAATATTATCATTTAATTTTCAATTAGCCATTTCAAAAAACAGTACTAATAAAAATACATTAAAATGTGTTGTTGCGTAAATAAATAACTTTGAATAACATATATTTATTCATAAAAATGCACATTGTTTCATTTAATTAATTGTTTGTATGAGTAACAAGAAAATTACGTAATGGCGTTTTCGTTAAAAAAAAGCACCTAAACACAATTTTTATCGTTAGTTATTTCCATACGTGTGTTTAATAATGAATTAGCGTTTCTAGTTTTTTACATAGTGTATTTAAACAATTTTATCATACATTCTTGATGTAACCACCAATAGACCTTGCACAGACAGTTACATAACCCGCCGCCTTATTCACAGAAGTGTAATTGTCAAAGAGGACAACAACAATAAAAATGTCATACATTTTTTATTATATTACATAATCATGTATTATTGTGTGTCTACAACTAATTTATTTAGTTCCACTATCCAATTTATCAATTACATACAACCCTTGGAAGAAAAGAAAAAATTGTGCTGTGCATTATAAATAGCATAGAAAAAAAAACGAGGGCATACAATTTTCAAGTGCGCTCCCCCTTTTTTTTTGCTGTCCCTCTCCTTCCATAAAAAAATAAACTATGCACCCATGCAGCACAACACATGCACAAAATACACGCGTCGTGCAAATGGAAACAAATGGTAATGTGGATTATCATCGTTATAGAGATATTACCGACTGATATAGATATTATTGTTGTGGCTGACATGTTTCCTCTTCGTTCAACATTATCAGCAGCATCTACAATAAAAGCTTGTACACATTACAATAACAACTGCGCCAAAAAATACATATAACAATTTTATATACACGTTTTTTGGCAAAAATTTGTACGATGAGTGATTTTTAAAACAACAACAACAGCATGAATGTATGTGCAAATTAATAAACAAGATGATTTTTTTTCGGTGGTGGTGGTGTGGTGTGGTGGTGCTCTTTTCTCTCTATGTGTACACATAAACAAGATCGTGTATAAATCAAAGCGCAAACCAAACTACAATCTCTGTTTTTGACGGCAATGTTGGTTATCAACGATTTGCATTTTCATTTGCATCACGCAACAACACAAGCAATACCATAAATATAGCGAAACCAACGAACGTTGATTTTTTATTTTCGGAGTGTGTAGGGAGGGATTGATTTTTGAGGAGGATGTTCGTTGTTTAAACGGCAATAAATGATCAAATAGGAAACACAATGGATTGGAACATTAATCGTGGAAATGTTACACCTATACATAGGCTGATGCTTCATCACCCCAAACGGACTTCGCTGCTGCCTGCTACCCTCCTCTCTCGCTCTCGCCTCATCACAATGTACATCAGCATCAAATGGTCTATATGATTTTGACGACTCAAACGTAATACATCAGTCCATAAATGTTTAAAGAATGTTTTCCAAAACATTCAGTTTCCCTTTTTACACACACAAACAATTTCTGGCACTCTTTTTTTCTACTCCTTTTTAAGACCGCACAATTTATTACGTCTCTCTCTTTGCTTTACTTTTATTTTTTAAATCCTATTTATTTTTTGTAGGTTTTTAAAAGTAAACAAACAAAATGAAGCTCTTTATTCTTAAATACAAAAGTATTACTCAATTCTGTAAAAAACGGTAAAGACCTAACCAAACGAAAAACACATAAGTAGCTACTCAATTGTGATTTAAATCATAAAAGTTACTCGTTCATTGTTAATTATTCAAGGGTTTTTCTTTCTTGTAACATAATGTATTAAATGATTAGCCTCTATATAGCTGTTACTAATAATTTAATAATGTTTATCTAAAAAATGAAGACAGAAATAGTTCGTTTCTATATTTTTTAATAAATAAGGCATTTATTAGTTCTATTTTTATTAGATTATTTTGTGAGCGAGTAAAAATAATCAAAAGCAAAATTAAATTTTTAAAAAATTCCAAATATCTATAAAAAGAAATCAACAATATAATTTAATTTTTCGATAACTTTTCAGAAATCATTAATGATAAATAATTTTTATTTAAATCATCACCCAGACTTTTAAATCCAAACAAAAAACGAAATTTCAAAACATTTATAGAAATAACACAAAATAATATCAAATTAATTTTGCAGAAAACGATCAAATAAACCTTGTTTGGGTTTAACATATGAAATAATATAATACAATATTTATACTCTTTTAAATTTTTGTTTGTGTTATATTTAAAATGCGATGCATAAGACATAACAATGTAATTACACTTTTCGTTAACTTTCCAGAAAATATTAATGACAAATAATCGTTTTGTCTGGGTTTTACGTCTGAGTAAATTTTACACTCCCACTTCCTTTAAATGTATCATCAAACAATTTCGAGGAAAATCAATTCATTTCAAAAAGCGAAAACATTACGCATTATTATGAATTCATCAATAAATTAATAAAATAACATTACTCTGCTCGATTAATTTAAATGGAAAAAAAAGCTTTAAATATAATGGATATAGATGGAAATTAATTTACTGTTAATTAATTTGATATTTATTAAATAACAAACTATCCATTTAATATGATTTTTTTTATTCTCGTGCTAAACGTTACGCTATAATGAATAACTTCCGGATATTGGCATCAGGTAAGAAAGGTCATTTCGTTAATTTCTTGTAGATGTTTTAACTTGACTAATCAATTATGTTCGTTAGAACACACAGCAAAAAAAACAGACACAACGAAGGAACGAAACGACTACTACCACTGCATTTTTACGACTTTTCTAGGCAAATGAGATGCTTGCATAAGTGGTTAAGAAGTAAAACAAACAAAGAAATTACTTGGAATGATAATTTGATGCATTACTGTAATTAAATTTAAATAAATTACTTGTGCATAAACAATGTTTAAGCTAATTGCAGTGTTTCTTGCTTGCTCTATGCTATGCTTGCACTGCAAAAACAAAATATTTATTTGCAGCATCAATTAGGGGAACAAAATTGAAGTGTGCATAAAAAAAAGAAACGTGGAACATTTATCTGTGAAATAACAATTACGAAAAGCTGGCTATTTTTTTGTGTAGTATCAACATTTCATTGTTTATACTAATTACATCATTACTTTTGATAAAAATACAAAAGCATTTTTCTGGGAGTTGATTAAAGGATTGAAAACCCACTGACTTTGAAATGGAATTGTAATTAATGCAAAACAATTCGGAGCTATTGAATTTTTTTTGCTTGCCTCTCTCGCCATCGTAATGTAAGCATTTACGTTTCAATTCATAAATTTGGCTTTCATTTCGTCGACATTGCGCGCGCTCCAAAACTCCACAGCTCGCAAAACGCTAATTAATAATTGATTATTAAAAAAAATGCTGTAGTAGTAGGGTGCACCTATATACTTTTTCATTGTTTATGCACGTATGATATATGTACTATAAAACTCCCAAAGGCCGAAATAGAATCTCACAAACAAGTTCTAATTTGAATCCTGTCAAATAAAATAAACTAAAACAATATATTTAGGGCCGATTTCATAATCAAATCGTTAAATTGTTCAATGTCATAATCAATTTAATTGACAATTGCGTCAAAAATTTAAGTGAGGCTGCCAATGTATTCCTAAATGTTCCTAACATTTCCAAAAAAAATAACAAGGTTGGCAATGCTTTATTCCTAAATGTTCCTGACATTTTCACCAATAAAACAAGTTTGGCAATGCTGTATACAATTCTGTTTTCTAACCTATATCAGATGACACTAAACTAAATTAAATATCTGCCATATAACTCGATTCTATAAAACGGTAAGAACGTATCCAAACAATTACACAATTATGATTTAAATAGTAAAAATTACTTGCTCATTGTTAATTGCAGTTTCTTCTTTTTGTAGAGTAAAACATATGATTATGAAATCGGCTCTTAATTTTTTTTCCGCTGACATAAAGTGGTTAATTGATGAATGAAAAAATCAATTAATAAATCCCCCAAAAATCCCAAAAAAATAGAAGGGAGCACCTATATATGTACTTGTACTCTTTGATTGTTTATGCGCGTATGATATAAAACTCCCAAAGGCCTAAATAGAATCTCGCATACACACATACGCATGCACACAAACAAGTTCTAATTTGAATCCTGTCAAATACAATTTGTTAGGCATGCATCGTGAATTATTATTGAGAGAAAGAGTGAGACGATATACCACATATGCATACAAATATTCTAGTCTAGCGAATAATGCGAAATATTCCACCATGGATATTGACAAGAGGCATATTTATTAGTGCGATGCCATGAAAATTTGCATCATCCAGCACAAAATAGTTGTGTGTTGTGCGCTTTAATCGAATATATTGTACTATGATATTTTTCCACTTGCATATAGCACACATGCACAAGGCCACATGCTAATGAATGCAAGCTGTTAGGCTGTTAGCGCTCATGGTCGATGAGATTCTAACACTCGTTTGTCGTTTGAATGGGAAAGTAAGATGTGAGTCATGCGTTTTGCGCAATTATATTATAATGCCATTTAAATGGTTGCATAAATAAATTGAAAAATCGTTGTATGGACTGACTGGTGTAGTGTAGAAATTTATTGGAGTAGGTTAATGAACTGCTGGTTTAAAGATTCAGCCATATGGTTGGGGAAAAGTTATTTAGCTGGTTGTAATGATGTAAGTCGTGAAAGTTCTAGGTCACTAACCCAACCAACCAACAACACAACACATCCAAAAAGTGATGCGTGCGTGTGCAATTTATGATTATTATTTTTCTGCTGTGCCTTGCGTTTCTTTACAAATAATATTAAAGAAAAAAAAATGCTTGTATGACATTGAAACAGACAAAAGATGCAATCATCAAATAACAATAAAAATGTTTCTTCTTATTATATAATTGTGCATTGTGTGCCTGGAAGTAATTTATTTGTCTTATATTCATTTCTAAATAATAAAAAAATGAAATAATATGCTTGTATGTAGAAAATTATTAGCTGTTTTCATATCATTTAAATATTGTTGACATAAATTTTGCCTTTTTATTATTTTTCAACTCTCAACCAGTGTGCCACGCTGATTTATAACTATACTACCGCAAAGCTCAAAATTTATTGATGAATATATACTGTATCTAACTAAAGTTTATTAGGTACACAAGTACATATATGTAATCCCATATTTATCTTTGTATGTATGTACGTCTTAGTCACACACCAGATTCTATTCTACATATTGATTTAAATTTCCAATTTCTAAGCGCGACATCATTTAGTAGGTATATACTTCACTTCTTCAATAACACAATTCTCTAGTCAAAATAAATACTCACATGGATTGAAAGAACTTAATTCATTTTATGATTTACTGTACAGAATAATGTTAATTTTTTTCGATTATCTAGTAGCACTCGTTATTTAGGAAGTAAGTGCCTAATTTTGGTCGATAATAGACAGGCAGATTACATACAAATTAATAAAACGTGATAAAAACACCAAAATCACTTTCCTCTATGCTATTATATATGGATGATAATATTCTAATCTATGGCAAACTGTGTATTCAATTTTTGCCAGTCAGTGCTATGTGTTCCTATAATGATAATTTTAGCAATATCTACTACACGAAATTTAAAAGATTGATATTAAAATATAAATAATTGTTATAAAATACATTTTTTACTTACATTTTATCGCGAGAATTAGTGTCATTTAATATAGGTTAATAATTCCAATTGTATACAGCATTGCCAATCCTGTTTTATTGATGTAAATGTCAAGAACATTTCGGAAAACAGTATTGCCAACCTCACTAATGGGAGATTTAACTAATGACAGAATAAAATTGATTGAATGAAATTTAAAAATTTTAAAACGTCAATAAATTAATAGAGCATTAATTGATTATGAAATCGGCCCTAAATATATTGTTTTAGTTTATTATATTTATCACTTTCTTCAAAATTAACTTTTAAAATTATTTACCTTATTTTGTGTTATTTTTATAAATGTTTGGAAATTGAAGGTTTTTTTAAATTAATTTCGCGTTTTGTTTGGATTTAAAAGCCCGGTGATGTTTTAAATATTGCTTGAATTGTGGAATATATAAACATTTTATTAATTATTTTAGATGTGTGGCTAAATCGTTAACTGGTTCAGCAAATATTTCAATGTAATTAAACAGTGTAGGTGTACAATAATATTATTAATAATAATTGTTTATGCGTTGTACTGTCTAGTTCATTAAATTCATTAGATTACCTAAATTACATATTATATTGTCTGAAGCGAAATGAATGTGCCAGACTGAAAATAGACCAATAATAAAATATTTATATGTTATTTTTTGCTTCTAAATAAAGCTTCCTCTATAAATATACGTTTCGTATCGTTTTTCCGTATAAATACTTTTATGTAAGTGAATTCTGGCGAAACATAACAATTCATAAAATAAACAATTATTCATCGTATGTGTACATGGTATTTATTTAGGCGAAATATCCTTATCATTTCAATGACAAATCAATAATATTTATTTAGCGTGTTTTAATGTATAAATACGTATATACCGCATGTATGTATGTATAATCATATCTCACGTAAAAAGATATGTGTTGTCATTAATTTTTATTAAAGCTATGTGATGTGCAAAGATGGGAATGAGGGATGATTTCGTTCGGAAAACGATTATTGTTCTTTTTTTGATATTCTACAAAGCCATTATTTCCATCTGTTAGAAAAACAAGCAAGAAGAGAAGTAAGTGGGAGAGCAAGCGAAGAGAAAAAAATGCACGCACTCTTAAAGAATTGTAAATTTGCGCCGATTATGTATATACACTTTGAAATTAAAGAATCATAATGAACTCTCGGGCGATGTAAAAGCAGTGCACTTTACAAAATCCACTCGACCAATGTGGGTGTTAGGGATAAGGGTAGGGATGTAAAGATGTAGGGTTGTTTCTTTGAGCATTTTCAAATGGCACCCGAGTGAGCAATCTATGCCAGAATAATAAATGCTTTTCGCTCTCCGCCGCCGACGCCGCCGCGCGACAAGCAACCTACCAAACCAAGTCAACATCGCGAGATCACACAATGGACCATGCGGAATGGCCAGCGTAATCTATTACGTTGTAGATCTTCATTTTTAAACTGGCGCTATACACTTAAAGTAAATGATATAGGAAAAGGAAGCGAGATGAAGATGAAGATGAATCGTATCGTAGTAAACACAGTGCGAGCGAGCTTAAATTACGCTCACGTGCTATATAAATAAATTGTACCGCCATCGCACGAAAAATCAATTTTCATTCATAAAACCGGCGCGGCGGCGCGTAATTGTGTTTGTTGTACGATATTGTAGTAAATATACGCTTAGATCTATAATATAATATAATTAGGATAGCAAATAATTGTCAAACCAAACTGGAAACCAACCTTTTTGACAATTATTTGTTACCATGATCTAACCTCAATCCTATGATCCGAGTGATTACCAACCTAGTTTTTTTTATATTTGACATGTATTTGGTGACTTTTAGTTGGCAGTGTTTGTTTTAAGATTTGCGGTTAACTTCATGCATTACGGAATGACAGTAGCATAAAATTTTTTTAATATTGTGTCGTGTAAATATCGAACATTCAACATATCTCCTATATTGTTATATATACTATAATATCGAACATTCAACATATCTCCTATATTGTTATATATACTATAATATTAAGCTTCACATCATCTTTGAAGCGTTCCAGATAATAAAAGCACTTGGAAATAGTTTGGTGGATGAAGG
>JARJDW010012007.1:0-14185 GCA_030264715.1 Adinopsis sp. GC000173
CAGAAGTAACCCTAGTCGAAAATAGTTCGGAAAATGCATGAAAATACAAAAATGTCAAATTTGCTAGTTTTTTCATTCATTTTGTACATTCTTCGAGCAAAAAATTACAATGAGGCTAGCTCGAAACGGGGACGTTAAATGTTGAATAAAAATCGCTGTAAATCTGCATGAAAATAGAGCCCACACGTTTGGCAAATTTGTTTTTTTTGTGATTTTCACGCATTTCATTTCCCATGGAGTTTTCATCAGAAATAGATAAAATTCACCTTTTCAAAAGTAGCTCCGGCCGATACGCGCCGACAATCGCATGAAAAATTAACAACAACGTCTCAATCAAATTTCTTTTATGCCTACCCACGTATATTATATTCATATATTCTTATGTTTTATGTTTTTGTTTTAGTTGCGCATGTTTTTACTAAACTATCGCCATCAGAATTGCGAATCTGCTACGGATCGGCGAATCTAGGCGGTTATAATGAAAATGATAATTGCGTGAACGTTGAAAAGGTATATCTGCAAGAGAATTTCTCATATCGTAACGGATCTGCACACGATATCGCAATTCTACGTACACAACAAATTCCATTTCACCATACCGTTGGAAGCATTTGCCTACCGTCGAAAAATACCAACATTTTTTACAACAATTACGGAATTGTAGCTGGATGGGGAGGAAAACCCTCTGACGATGGCGGTATGTTTCCTGTTCTACGCAAAATCCCTACGTCGATCATGGAAAGACAAACCTGCTTATCCCAATATACAAGTCTTGCCCGTAAAGCCCAACCTGACACATTCTGCATCGGTGCGTATACAATTTCTCGATTACAATGCAATAAGTGTCAGTTTTTAGGTGACTTGGTGAATTCTGGTTTGTGTGCGGGCAGTGCTGGTTCACCCGTTCTTCAACTTATCACCGAAACCAATCAAGAACAGTACTATATCATAAAAGGCATTCTCTCAGCTGGACTTTCCTATTGTGCTCCAGAAATTTATGTGTGCGTCAGCCTTGAAAGCGAACTGGAATGGATCTATTCCATTACTAATCTGAAAAGTTGAACAAAATAAGATGTTGCTGGCAGTTTGTTCATTTGAGGTGATACGCAAGGAGGTGAATTAGACAAATGACTGTTAACATACAACAAAGAACGTAAAGTCACATAACTGATTCCACTGACTTCAAATAAAGATTTATCACATGTTACAGCCTATCAAATATCTAAACTTACAAAATATTTAGCGAAAAGTTCTATTAAAACAGCATATCAATTACCCATAGACTAAACAAGCTCTAGCTTAGGACCTTATCGTTGATAGGACCTCAAATTAGAAATAAAAATATTCTAGTTTTCGTTTCACCACGCTTTTCAACCTCAAAACTAACATCAAAAGATTCATCATACGACCCAATGCGATTGTTTATATCGGATCAGGTAATCTTGGTTAGCTACTTCTTTCTACCTACAGTCGAACCTCGACAAACGACCTTTATTCGTTCCAAATGTTTGGACGTCTATCGCATTGGAAACATATACTCGCTTGAACCATTATGTGAGCCACGCTCAAAAAGAGAGGTTGACTTTTTGACAATTGGCTACCCTTATTATATATTTATATAAAAAATGAATCATTAGGTTGTCTTTTATAACAGTCATAAAATTGCACTGAAAATATTGGTCGAATAAAAAAATGGGCACCAAAATGTGTGTTCTAACGAGTGGTGCACATAATTATTTAAGCGCGTGTAAATTAAATCTACGGCATTTTTTAATTAGAACTATTTGTTCATTGATTTGTTCATATAATTGAATTACATATTTCTATAAGATTGTATATCGATGTAAAGTTTTCTTGTCAAAACAGGTCATATACCAAATTGTACGTATAATGAATGGGCGTATATGAAGGTTCCACTGTATCTGTTTTACTTTTTATACTCTATACATACACTATCTAAATTTCCCTTTTGTTCACAACTTAAAACGGTTGATTTACACTTAAGAGACTTCATATAGATCTCAGTAAGGTATACTTGTAAAATTTTTGTTTTATCTATGTGCAACATGAATTTGAGAGAACATATCTTTTAACAAAAATTTAAAAAAAATTGCGCAAATTACATTTTTAAAATAACTTTCGTTCACTTTTTACCAAGCATTAAAAAAATCATCTCTTTTCTAAAAAAAAAACCATAAAAAATTGCACCAAAACAAAAAAATGAATTTGTAACCATTTTTTTAATATAAATACATTTATTGTACTTGCTCTAGGCAAAAAACAAAGTTGAGCAAAGATAATACTATATGTTTAAGCGCCTATTTCCTACGCATACCTAACATACGCCACGAGTCGGCCCTGATTAACTGTTTCTCTTATTTTAACAATAAATGTAAGAATATCTTTTGAAAATAAGGTAAAGTACAATGATATATCATTGGTAAAGTATTGTACATGCGCGACAGATTATCGTAAAAAAGGAAATCCCATGAGGTTAAAATAATTTCTTTAAAAAAATTACAGCAATTAACATTGATTCGATAATAAGTGTTACTACTAATTTTAGACTGTTTGCTATGTAAAAGTATATTTTTCGAGCAATTTATATTAGATTTTAAAGAAAATAATTCAAGATTTCTTTTTAAAACATTAATGTTGGTAGCACTGCCCGCACACTTTCTCCCTGTTTACTACGTTTATTATCATTTACCATTGTCATAATCATACGCAGTTAGCGATAATATATTACGAACTAAACATTTATAACAACTACAACATTTAATCCATTTAATCAATCTACAGTAGCCTTTAAGTGTACAGATGAAGTGATGGAGTATCGAACAGCTGGTTTCAACGATGTGAATATACTGTTATTGGGTGATAAAGGTGTTGGAAAAACAACCTTCATTACAGCATTTGTAAATTGTTTTAAATTCGAATCATTTAATAACATTATTGACAATGGACTCGACTATATTGCTGGAAAAAATCAAGACGAGACATCCATTTATGGTAAGCCAGAAGTACGCTGCAATAATGTAGCATAAATTACTAATCTATTAAATGTTAGTTGCATGCCTATGTATTTTTATCATCCATTGTAATATAATTGATAATTTTTATTTTAGGAATAAAATCGTACAGTTTTTTGCAACGAAATCGTCGCCTTTATCGTATGATCGATACGCCAGGTTTTGAATGCACTGATAATTCCACCAACAATGCGAAAATCCTGGAACACATTTTGCTGAACGTCCGACAGTATGATAAAATCAATGCAATTTGCTTTCTAATCGATGCGAATTCATCAACAATCAATCCGTTTTATAAGATTGCAATTAATCATGTACACAAGATGTTATACACCACGAAATCATCACCGTGGGGCAGTATTTTCTTTCTATTTACAAAAAGTAAAAACGTATTTTATAAAAACAATGAGTTGTTGGGACAGCTGCGTAGCTTACTCACAGATAGCAATGAAACTCCAAACTTTGCATCGTTTTTCATAGATAACGAATTTATCAAGTATTTACTTGATGTCGACGGTAATGTTAACAAAGAAATCATCGAGAATATGGGATTTGAGGCCAGCTGGCGACGATTGCTGCAAGTTTGTTTTGATATAAGTCGCTTAGTAGGTTTGAATCGTGGAGATGTATCTAATGTCCTACCGAAGAACAAGGCGAAAGCGTTGATATATGAAGCTTATCAGCCGTTGATTGATATATTTGAGCTGATTGATTATAATATCAAGTTGTTACAAGATTTAGAAGTGCGAATCTTGGCCGATGATATAGCAACTGAGGATTTGCAAGAATGTTGTTTTACGCCGAGTGTATGGTTGAAATTTACAATGCTACCCGAGCCAGTTACTGTATGCACATCAACAAAATGCATCGAAAATTTTAGAACGGTAATAACATAATTGCGTTAAGTTTTATTAACTTGTTTTACTTTTACAGTTTTAGTATATTATTTGGTTTTATGTTTCTTATATTTATTTGTTTTTTAAGCGACGTATATTATGGATTTCTGACCAGTTTCGACAAATTAAAGATGACATATTTAAATAAACTCTATTTATGATTTTCTGATGTTAATGTTGTTGCTGCACTTATTAATGTTTAATATTAATTTACAATGAACTGGAAATTTATGTTTACTAATGAACTAAGGAAATTTTTACAACTGAAATTGTTTTGTTTAAAATTTTTACTGCTTCCATTTCAAATTATTCGAAGTAGTTTACGACAATTCCATGCTGACTTCTGCTGTTTTAGAAAAACTGATTTATTTTATCGTTCCTTATGTTAAAATGATCGGTCATTCTTTTATGCAATGCTGTGCCACTATGAACAATTTATTGCAGTAGCCGTATTTGATATAGTATACCCCGGATAGGTTAAAGAATAGTTTCTTGTATTTAAATTAAATTAAGTCAGTTAGCTATCCTTACACAAACTTTAATAGCATTCCAAAATACAACTGAAAAAGGTGTAAATGACCTTTTTTGTGTCGCACATTTAATCACAGTCAATTTTAGTGCTCGACAATTTTTCCAGTTGTAATTCGAAATGCGCCAACATAATTTGAGAAAGCATAAAATATAATATATCGATATATTGTAGACTACATCAACATTAACATTATACAAAAATGCCAGTTTAAACCTACCGAAACCAGTCAGCAACAAATAACATATATAACTAAAACAGTAAATACATATAAGTAATATTTAAACTAAATAATTACCAAATATGTGATTATCACAACATTAATCGAAAGTAACAGTATATTTTTCTAGGCTTCTGGATGGAAGAGATATCGCAATAAAACGTGTTTTAAGACAGACATGTTCAGCAATGATCAAACTTTATTCTTTAAAACCCTAGGAGTTGGTACAATTTGCAAACAATGTGGATGCGATTTCGCCGAACATAAACAAATGTATTACGATGCCGAATATATAACATCTAAACAGATGGATAGTGAAACAATGCTTGTTTCCGCCGAGGATGTAATTCGATTCAAATATGTTAAAATTAGAGAGCTACATGATGTGAAATTGGATTATCAACAAGAAAAAGAGATTATTATTAATAAACTGGTGGAACTCAATCAATACTTGTCAGCCAATGCACTGTACAACGTCGAATATGTATTTTCCAGCTATTTGGACATTTTATTAACAAGGTAAACAGGCTTTTGTTACAATCTGCACTAAGTTAATTCGAATGAATTTCTAGAAACACGGACAATTCATATAAGGCATTGCAAGAATCAATGAATCCATCCGATGCCAATTATGAACGAAGTGAAAAGGATATTTTTGATATTTTTGAAGCATTACATAAGCTTGAAAAAACTGGTAAACGAATCAAACAACTGCACAACATCCAATCACGTTGGCAATTAGTCCGCAAGGAGCGTGTTTACCTAGGAATCATCAAGAACATCATACCAAACGATTGGAATTTAGATGGTGATGACTGTGTGGCTGTGACAGAGGTGCCTAAATTGAATCGGGCTATTGATATGAATAAGCAGGTGGTAGATTCTTCTATTCATAATAAAACTCCGCGTGCTAATCCGATCAATCAGCGCAAAATCAATATTAAAGCAAATAATGTACATAGTAAGGAAGTTGGTGATAATGGCGCGACGACTACATCTTGTCGAGGTCGTGGTGGGTATCAAAATTCACGGGGAACGCGTGCAAATTGGCGAGCAAATCAACGGTTTGTCAAAAATTATAAAACAAACAACCACGCACAGGTAGCGAACGATGGTCCAGAGGATTATGTTGTAGCAAAAATATCATCGTCTTTGAAGAATACCAATAACTTACATGAAATTGTTAACTCAACTTCATCCTCTAATAAAAAGAAGAATGTAAAGCAACCAATAATGGATGTAACAAAATTAAATGATGAGCAAATTGGAAAAATAATTGAAAGCGGAAATTTAAATTTAGCGTT
Source organism: Adinopsis sp. GC000173 (assembly GCA_030264715.1). Taxonomy (NCBI): domain Eukaryota; kingdom Metazoa; phylum Arthropoda; class Insecta; order Coleoptera; family Staphylinidae; genus Adinopsis; species Adinopsis sp. GC000173. The sequence goes on from JARJDW010012007.1 coordinate 5,982, forward strand.
CCAAGCAATGAAACAGCATAGACTCCAAACTGCAAAAGCTGAAGAAGCTGCACCTAGACGTGAAGTTGCATCAAAACCTGAAAGTTCTGTACCCTCGAAATGCGATGTTGCACCAAATGTGTGCAAACAAAATACCAAAGAAGATAACATACAGAAATTTATTGAGATGGGAGACTTATCTAAAGCGTTTGAAGCAATGAGAGCACAGAAGAAAAAAGAATTGATTCAAACAAAACCAAAACAATTTAGGGATGAGAGTTCGGACAATGAAAGCTCTGATAGTGATGATGGAGATTCAGGAATACAAAATTTTGTGATTATTGAAAAAGAATCGCTTAAAGGGTTCAACGAAACTTCAGTTTCAAATGTAAGTCATGGGATTCAATCGATTCAAAATATGAAAACTACACCGACGACAACAAATATTCAATCAAGCAATATTAAAACTTCAAATGTGAGTTATACCTCGCAAACTGATAATGAAAATGTGAAATCTCCAAGTATGTCACGAGAAACTGGAGCTGGCACTGGAAATGTTCAAATTCCACCTCAATCTATACCAAGAGCCCCTTTCCAGAATTCTGCCAATGCATATGTTCAAATTCCACCTCAATCTATACCAAGAGCCCCTTTCCAGAACTCTGCCAATGCATATGTTCAAATTCCACCTCAATCTATACCAAGAGCCCCTTTCCAGAACTCTGCCAATGCATATGTTCAAATTCCAAGTATGTCACGAGAAACTGGAGCTGGCACTGGAAATGTTCAAATTCCACCTCAATCTATACCAAGAGCCCCTTTCCAGAAATCTACCAATACAAATGTTCAAATTCCAAGTATGTCACGAGAAACTGGAGCTGGCACTGAAAATGTTCAAATTCCACCTCAATCTATACCAAGAGCCCCTTTCCAGAACTCTGCCAATACAAATGTTCAAATTCCAAGTATGTCACGAGAAACTGGAGCTGGCACTAGAAATGTTCGAATTCCACCTCAATCTATACCAAGAGCCCCTTTCCAGAACTCTGCCAATACAAATGTTCAAATTGCAAGTGCGTCACAAGGACCAGGAACTAGCACTGGAAATGTTCGAATTTCACCTCAATCTATACCAATCGCTTCTTTCCAGAACAATCTCAATACAAATTTTCAAAATCCAAGTACGTCACAGGGAACAAGAGCTAGCACTGGAAATTCTCATGCTATACCAATGCGGTATCATGACGTATATTCGAATCAAGAACGTATACCTAAAAAATATCAGAAGGAATCATCATCATCATGTAATTTAATGTAATTTTTATTTGATTTTAGGCAGAAATTTAGCTTTTTATGTTAATACACAGCTATTTTTAATATAATATTTGTAATATAATGAATAAAAATATATTTAAACTACAGTCGATAAATATAAACTGTATATTAATTCCTTCTTTACGTGAGAAATTGAAAATAAGGTAAAACTCAAGAAAAACAAATATTTTAATTTTCAAATCATTTACTTCAATGGGGATAATTTGATACGTTTATTTTTTACATAGTATTTCAGAGACACTGAACGCATTCCTAAAATTTAGGAAACAATGCTTGCTCTCTACCTAAATATACATTAAAATAAGTGAAATTGCCAGACATTCGGAAGTGACAAGCATATATACTTTAAATGTAACTGGTTGGTATAAAAATAGACCTGTATAAGCGTATATAGTTCCAATGCGTATGCGCTCTCGACGGCATGCGACATATGCTGAATGCAACCGAACAAATTATTTAATTTATGAAATTCTCTATGATGAAATTAATAAATTAAATCCTCGATTATTTGAGGTAATGCTGGTTTAAAGCTGCGCGGATATTTCGACCTATAATTATTTATTGCAAAAATACAATACATTACGCATTTTGAAGGTAGATATGTATTTTAACAAGTTTAATTCCAATTATTTGCTTGCAGGAATCAGTTTGAATTTTTTGAAGAGCTATTATATTTGAATAATTAGGATTGTACTTTGGTTTAATCACATACGACATTATAATTCTTTAACATATGTAAAAAAATAAAATTTAGTTGCCATCGCTTTGTAAATTCTAAGAATAAGTGGAATAGAAGAAAAAAATTGTATGAACTATATTAACAGTATTCAGAATTTAGCCTTCAGGCTGAGGCGCTATAAAGTTTAGGAGCCCCTTTATTTTAGGGTATAAGCTTCACTACTCTGTGGTATAAGTGCAACCGTTGCTAGTCTCAATTAACATGACCAATGGAGCCACTGAAATTGTTTGTTCCATACTCAAAATTGATGATAATGTAAGTTATTATTTAATTTAAGTAATTAATTCATACTAAATTTCATTTAATAGTTAGGATAGTTAGTTTCCAGATCAACACAGCAACATGCACATCGCGAATAAATCTCATTTTTCAACAGCGCTTTTTTTCACATCTCATCTCAAATTAAGAATGTGTTTGTTTAATTAACTAATTATCCAAAAATGCAAAAACATTAAATTTATAAACGTGACATTTCTATATTTGCCCCTTTTACAAAATATTTATAAGCAAACATCAGTTTTTTCAAATTTGTAAAATGACTATTCCTATCATTCCTATCATTCCTATCTGCCCCATTTTCTAATTAGTTTGTGTCCAAGCTACAAAATGTTTTGACTATCATCAAACAGGTGGCGCCACCGCAATTCACAATAATTCAAATTCAAATTGGTCAAATTTTAAATGTTTATAACTTTTTTATTGTTTAAAATACGCTTGTGAGGGTAGTCGAAATGGCTTTAAAACGTCAAAATACAGCTAGGAACTGAGTTTGAGCAAAATCTATTTTTCGTCAAAAATCTTGCCGTTTTTTTGGCCAAAAAAACTTATTTTTGATTCTTTCACATTTTAGCATGTCATCTTGTAGTGGACCCAATTCTAAGTGGGCCTACGGGCCACTTAAATATCCATAAATGACGGTTATTTTTCAAAGAAAATCATTTTTCTTTTTTTGCAAATTTGAGCGTGGCATCTTGTAGGGGACACAAAAATATATCATCACTACGAGTTTGAGACCAATTGCTCTGTTCTAGGTAAAATTACGGCAGTATATATCTGCTCTTCCATCAACATTTGTACAAATTAATGCTTATAACTTTTGTATTACTTAAAATACGCTCGTGGGAGTACCGCTATGTGATTTAATTTAGATTTATTTTATTGCTCTATATAGTTGTATTATTTTATTGCATTCATATAACTTTAAATTCATAAAATATCCAAAAAAATATTTGTAAATATTTGAATTTCTTGGTATAGGCAACTTTATGTACAATTGCAATTTTGAAACCGTACAAACATGATTTGCATCTACGCTAACAGCTGCTATAGGTATGCTACCATCTTACGGGTGGCACTAACGCTCCTTGGTATGCTTGGTAGGCAACCAATTCAACGTATCGGCGCACAATTCAAATATATATAAAAATTTAACTATCCAGAAAAAAGAATTACAACAACAAATTTAAAACAAATTGATCACAATTGCTGTCCGAAAAATCGTAATAGACCCTATTATATTTACGTACCCAACAATATTATTATTTTGAATTTGAATTTAATATATTGCCCACTTAAACATACAATTATGCACAGAAGAAGAAATTGCCACTGATATTCAAAATTGGGAACGCCTAAACGTCAACTTGTCGTGTTCAATTTCAATTGTCCAATGGATAAACGGGATAAACCATGTAAATAATAATAACATACGATAACATTTAGAGAAAGAACGAACAGGTCGGACATCATCAGAATGCGTTTGCGTAAACAATTTGTTCCCACCACATGTCTATAGATATGATGTGGAGGATTTTACTGGATTTTACTTCGCTTTATGCGCGTAAGATCTCACTCTATCTCACTCAAGCAGAATGAATTGAAATAGTTGCATTTTTTACTTTACATCGTATTATGCGTGTATTGGAATGCATCCATCATGCGATTACCTGTAATTAGCATAATTACAATATTGCCAACATATAGTTTTTAGCGACAAAGTACCCAGAACAGAACTGTCAAAGAAGTGTCCACGTTTTTTGTGTTAAACGCAAATTTATACAATTTCCGTTAATATTTATATTTCAAGCAAAGTATTGAATTACAAATGAATTTCTTTTGTAAGTTGCACTATTATTAATCAATACTTCAACAGACTGTGAAATTATTTCTGTTTTTCTTTTTAAACAATGTGATTCAATATGTCATAACCTCAAAATAATTCTATTAGAGCGAACGTTTTGCCTCGCTTAGTTGAATCTAGACTGCTTTTATTCAGTTTTGAACTTTTACATTGTATAATCATCCTTGTAGTGCAAAATGTCGGTGGTATCTCGAAGAAGCAAAGCTTCTACAGTTGCATCCATCTTAAAAACCACGAGTCTGCAAGAACATATTACTACTGCAAGATCGACGATGAAAGTGACATTTCAAATGCCTTATTCCAACAAGGTACATACGATATTGCAAAATTTTTCAAATGGAACGAATAGAAGTGAATACGAGGACTTGGTTGTCATCATTAGAGATGGCAAATATGTGGATGACGACTTGGTGAAGATACTAGAGGAAGCACACAATTGTGTATCACTATTAGATAATAAATTAAGACTATTTGTGGAAGCATTGTTGCGTACTAAGTGGACCGAAAAAGGTGAAAAAGTTGTAACTAGGTATCAATCGTTTTTGTTAAGTTTGTTATCGGCGCACAATTACCATTGTAAGTTTGCTATTGATAGGCTAGTTGAGAATTTTCTACCAGGTAATAAATTAATTATTGATATGGAGAAAGTATTCACGAAAATATTTTAAGGTGCTGATGAGACTGAATGGGAACATGGGGAACCTAGCGAGACAGAACGAAAGAAATACCTTCACGTGCATTGGCTGTTTAATGCAATTTTAGAGATAATTCCAATGTAAGTTCTTATAATAATGCAAAGTTGTGAGATTTATCTATAATTAAATAAGCTATGTTTAATCTACGAAAAAATTGTAATATATGCTGGTGTTAGGATTGTAGAAGAATGCGGGCAATTATGCTCAAATTTGCATTCAATCTAACGTCGCGATTATTGATTTAAAATCATTTTAAGGAGAATATAGGGATGCAATGACATTAAATATTACAGGAATCAACATTTCAAATAATTATAACCCCTGACTAAGGAAATGAAGACTGCTTTCATGCACCATTTTCGATCAGCCGACCAGTGATGAGCAATAATCCCTCTCATCAATAGGAGAAAGTGAAAGAAACACTTATTATAGTTCACACTATTACTTGAAATATTAGGGATCACGTGGTATGAGGGCGTCTACTTTTTGCTGGTCGCCCGACCGAAAGCGGAATGTGAAGGCAGTCTAAAAACTAACTAAGCAATTAGAAACAAATTGCATTTATAGGGGATTGTGCATAATAATGCGGTTAATGTGCGATATAAATTCCTACGTTGATTTTTGGCCGCGATGTGTCTATGATACTAGTAGTATCCTTAGAAGATCACGCAAGCACTGTCCTAACGCCTGCATATATTACAATTTTATCGTTGAAAATAATTAATTTAACGAATTGGTATGAATTTTACATATATTAAAATTAAAACTGTTCTAGGTGCCGAGATATTTTACTGCAATCGCTAACAACACACTATCCCTATCTAAAAAAATCTACGCACGTACATCAAACGTTCCTACATAATTTGTTATGGATATTAAAATATCAACCGGCTTTTAGAGCAGATTTGTTTCGTTTAATATTTTCACAGTAAGTATAAATTATATAGACATGAGTTGATTGAGAAATTGTACCTAGTCTTTATTGCGACGCATACAAGGCAAACAAATGTGTAGAATTTGTTTGTAGATTAAAAATCAAGGCCCAATTTGCCATATCAAAACGAACCTTTTAATTTGTTCTTAAAATAATATTTAAAATCAACTGTCAATTGTGTAGTTTATCGTATTGTTAAATCGCACAATGAAAATATTTATGAGTCGCATCAATCCCTTTCATAGACTGTTTAGTTTAAATGATCCCGCACTTGCAACATCTTTAATAATTAGGTATATTTCTCTTCTTTCATTCATCACTTACCCCTTTCGCGCCGACTTTTTATATTGATGCGTTTTGAATTTTAAATAAAAATCCTGCTTCGTGCATAATTATATGAGAAATTATAAAACATGAAAACATGCTCAAGAACAAAAATAAAGCTCTTACTTATGAGACCTTGACTATTTAGGTTTCAATTTGTTTCTTGTATTCATGTTTCTCGGTAGAAATAGTTATCATTGTTTCCTTAGTTGCTAAAAACATGCCCCACTTTAGTTAAATTTATAGTAATGTGTTATTAATTACATAATTGTGATGATAATAAAGTAGCGAAATAATAATATTTTAACGAGTATTGTATACTCAGCATTCCATTTTTAAAATTATTATTTTTAGTAACTAAAAATGCCTTACCGAAGTTAAGGGTCAAGTACGGCAAGCACGTCGAGAACTTTACATTTTTATGACTTTGAGTGTCTACGAAAGAATTTTATTTTATTTTTTTTGCATATCAAAATGAAGGCATTAATTAATAACATGAAATTTAAATTTAACTATTGTAAAAATTGTATTATTAGAAAGAGCGAGATAAACTTTAACTGCATCATTTTTCCTATATAATTTAATATAGTCAGATGGTCTGCAACCTTCAGTTAACGTTAATTTTTTGGGCTAAATTTGATAAAGGTGGGTCTCCCGAAATAGTGAAAATTTACATTCAGTTCATCTAATTCGCCATATTTTTACCATAAAAGATTCAATTTTTTATGGCGATTTTTGTGCGTTGTTATAAAGAGTTGAAAGAATTTGGAATAGAAATGTATATTTTTTAAATTCTAATATCATTTTTGACATTTCTGTGCTCCTTTTGTGCGTTTTTCAATAGAACTCAAGAAATATTACTTCGAATAAAAAGGCTAATTAAACATATTAATTCATAAGTGAAATCAATTTGTCGTTAAACCGAAAAATTCACAATATGAAGGCGAATTAATAATTGTGCATACAATATTTTGCGATTTTGTACGAACTTTCATTTATTGAGTTTCTCTTTGTGGTTCCGAACGCCTCAGTAAATACCGATTTTAAAAATAATTTTGTTTTAGCCTTGTTACGTTGGATGTAAATGCACCTAAAGAGGATATCTGCGAGTTAGAGAATGGGAATAACGATGAGGAAATATTCGAGTGTGATGTGGATGAAGATCAAATGAAGCACCCGATTGCGCATACATTAGATGTATGCATCAACCAAATGTTCAACTATATTATCAAAGAGTGTCATAATCTAGAAAACGGCGAAGTGAATTGGGAGTCAACTAAAGGTTTATACTTTGACCTGCTCAACGTGTTTGATCAGATCATACTTCCGACGTATAATACTCATCATGTACAGTTTGTGATATTTCTAATATGTACGATAAAAGGCACATTGATTGAGGGCTTTTTGAATTATCTCTGGCGAAAGGCGACCATTCCAACTATGTCAGTTGTAATACGACAAGCGACTATTGCTTATATGGCTGGACTGTTAGCGCGTTGCAATTTGATATCAACCGAGTAAGTTTGTCAAATTATCGACGGAACTATGTTATAAATAAGTTTCATTTTAGATGTCTTAAAGGCAGTATACAGCAAATGGCAGAATGGATTCACAGCTATATATCATCTCAGGATGGTAACGAATTTGTGAATACGGATATTAGACTACATGGTGTCTTTTATAGCGCATGCCAGGCACTGTTTTATATCATTTCCTTTAGGCAAAAGAACTTGGTTGAAAGTAGAAAAAGTAAGTACTGATTATATTCTCAAGCATGTTGTAATTAAAACATCCTTTGAAAATAGAGGTTTTTAACCCTTTCTTTGTTAGTTGGATCCTGAGTAAATAATAGTAATGTAAACTACCATCTAAACAAATTGTGGAACACTGGGATGTTTTGGGCAATGTGTTCAATTAGATCAAGAATTTACACACTTTTTAAGCAATTGGGAATGCAATTAGCAAAGGAAGGCAAACAGAGATTAAATCAATTTCTAAACAGCTTTTGACACTATTATGTTAAATATTTAGATTTATATACCTTCTATTCGATTCGAA
>JARJDW010012012.1:0-20157 GCA_030264715.1 Adinopsis sp. GC000173
TATATTAAAATAATTGAATTTTAAAGTACGAATCCGGCAATTTGAGTTCATTTTCGGGGGAGAATATGTGTATGTAAATTTCAACATTTTTTCGATGGGGTAGTATATGTTGTTGGTGGAGGAATAGGTAATGCCGGAAACATCGACACTGGTTAGTTTTATATCCTGGCGCCTGGCAGGAAACGCCGTTGACTCACCTTTGCACAAGCCACCCGAAAAGCAGCGCGGGGGATTTGCCANTATGTTGTTGGTGAAGGAATAGGTAATGCCGGAAACATCGACACTGGTTAGTTTTATATCCTGGCGCCTGGCAGGAAACGCCGTTGACTCACCTTTGCACAAGCCACCCGAAAAGCAGCACGAGGGATTTGCCACAGAAAACAACAAAAAAATAATAAACAAGTATAAACGTTTTTGATGTATAAGCAATAAAAACGTTCCCAATTTTACGATATATATACGCGCATTAAAAACAATAAAACCAAGTTAATGGCGGGCGCACGATCGTAAAAAATATTTTCATTCACAACAAATCATATTCAGCGCCAAGCACACACACACACACACACATATTTGTCATAATATATAATACGCAGCTTCGGGGAAATAAATAATGTGTAGTGTACGAAATTTATTGTTTTTGAAAGTAGATCAAAACCTTGAAGATTTGCGCGCTGTTGTCATTGCCTTGTCACACAACAACAAAAAGTTGCTAATTGTACCTATATTATTAAACGTAAATGCTTGTAAAATTGTAGACAAGCAAGTTTGCGATATGTTCCATATTTGAAGCTATGTAATTTATCTATTTTTTAAATTGTAAACAACTGTTTGTATTATTAATACGATAATTAGATAAATTTAAAGATCATGTAATAATTTGCTTCCCATTGAACTGTTACACAAAAGTATAGTCAAATAATAAATATTGTCCCATATTTGAAGCATTTTTCAACCTAAATGTTTGCAATTAATCGATTTGTTAATACTATAGACCATATTTAAAGCAATTTTACAGAAGCGCTTGCAATTAGCAACTAAGTTTGCAATATTAATTATAAATTGTTCCATATTTGCGACACATTTTTAAACGTATAAAAATTAGTTAAATTTCAATAATTTAGAAGACATGTTAAAGCTTAATTAATAAATTTTGGAAAAATTGTGCAATTTTTTTGTCCATTTGCGATTTTTGCGATTTCTCCATGTTTTGTCTAGTCCATCCCATCATCGAATGGCGAACGGTGGTAGTAAGGACGGCGGCGGCAGCGACGCCGGTGCAGACGAAGAGAATAAGGGCATCGGCGCGCAAAAAGGAAGAAGACAGACAGAGCGAGAATGTGCTGCGCCGCGCCGCCGGAGAGAGAGCGTTTCCACTTTAATGATGGATTCTAATTATATATCTGCCTCGGCACACACACATACACACATAGAAAATTCCCTGTGCTTGCTGCCTGCCGTATGTACGTATATATACACCACCGTTCGCTATCGGCGTTCGTTGTTGTTGTGTTGTTGTAGTTGGGACGGACATTTCACCTTGCGACTATTGATCCGTTTTCGTGCAAACCGAACCCGGAGAGTAGAGCGTCGTACACAGAACGCCAAATGCTCTCTCTTTCTCGCTCTTTTGCTTGCTTGTGTTGGTTGGCGGCGGCGGCGGAGCCGGCTCTGGCCTTTTCATCCCCCCGAAGCGAGGGGTCACGATGAAGACGAACAAGAAGAAGAAGAAGAAGAAGACGCGTTCGCTCGCTCGCTCATTCAGTCGCATTTAGAAAAAGCACTTAATGTAATAATACCAAGCATTGTACAATGATACACAATTTTGTATTATAAAATGCGCCGCACACCGACGACCGAAAATGGTAGATATCGTATCGATTGTGATACACATACAACAACACAACACAGCTCGCATATTCTAATTAGATGGAAAAACGTAATTACATTGGTACACTTTCAAAGAAAACGCAATTTGTTTGTTCAATTTTCTTAGATATATAGAACGCGCGAACCATTTTAATCAACAACAAAAAATTAATAAACTAATCATGTTCAACACATTGTTTTTGTTTTGCGTTGGTAGACTATATGAAATACACGTGGTTTGTCTGAAAAGTTTCGAGCTTGTCGAAATTTAATATACATTTATCTTTATCAAGATTTTTTGAGTTTTCTTACAATATTTTTTGCGTTTTTTAAATCTCTGCTTTACTCTTCCTTTGCTATTAAACAAATTCTTTTTGTTTTGCGTTGGTAGACTATATGAAATACACATAGTTTGTCTGAAAAGTTTCGAGCTTGTCGAAATATAATACATTTTTTGAGTTTTGTTACAATATTTTTGGCGTCTTTTAAATCTCTGTTTTACTCTTCCTTTGCTATTAAACAAATTCTTCTTGCTTTACATTCCTAGACTATAACATCTTATCTTTTGAGTTGAGTTACATTTTTTCCTCTTTTTGAACAACCTCTGTCATACTGTTGCTAATAATGTGAAAAGAATACAAGAAATATAAAGAACGAAGCGAAAAAGCAACGAACAAATGTAAAAAAGTACGAAAAAGCGTTAAAAAGTTAGTAAAGACTGAAACTTTTCAAAGCACTCTTGTATATTTAAGAAAAACTCCATTAACACATGAAATATGCCAAAAAAATGCATTCTTTCTGAATGAGGTTTAGAAATTTAGAAATGAATTGAAAAACATTAAATTTTAAAGCAGAATAAAATCAGATTGCCACATTTTATTAAAGCAAATTAATATACCAAACATCCTCTTTTTATATGTCTGTGAATGAACCGAACCGATATCGTTTGATTATTTGCTGCAAGAATGATACGTAAAAATGAATTGCCGTAGTGGAGAAACTACCCAAAATGTAATAATCCCAGTCAGTTTCACTCGTTTTTAGGTACACTACTACCTATACACATATTTTTTCTCTCCTTGCCGTTCGTTGCTGTTGTTGTTGATCCCCAATTCGTATCGTCCCGCAATGTGCGCTTCGCACGCGAACAACACCCATATATACGAAAGAAAGAAGACGAAATGATGAAAGAAGAAAAAAACAAAACAAAACAAAAAAGCGTATTTATAATAATGATGGTGGCATTGCTATCAAGAGTGTGCGAGGGGGGTGTCTTACTACTGATGAAATGAAAGCGCTCGGCGTGTGCGAGCGTTTTATCAAAAAAATATAAAGAAACGAGTGCATGTTTTATGATATTGCGACAAGAACAACAACACGAGTGCAATCGCATTTTTCGCGTTCAATGCTTGTTGCTTTCACATATAAGTTAGTGTACATACGATTTTTTTTTTAAATTTACAAGGGTGGTTTAATAAGTTTAGGGCGCGATTTTTACACTTTTTTGCTTTGTTGCTTTAAATATGCAAGCATGGTCTGAAGAAATTTAGTAATATTTTACGTTTGTTGCATTTTTTATGAATTTTTCTTTCTGCATCTTTTCGATTTTTATCTATAAATGTATTTTGAAAACATAAATGTTTAATAATTTCTAACTTTTTATTTTTTTTACATTTGAACAAAATTTTTCAATAAATCGCGACAACAGCAACACGAGTGCAATCGCATTTTTTTCGTTCAATGCTTGTTGCTTTCACATATAAGCAGGGGCATTGAGAGAAATTTTGGGCCTCGGTAAAAATGATAAACAGCAAAGAAGAACTAGGGTTACAGAAAGTCCACCGGGCCCTTTTACTACCTCGGGCCCCGGTAATCAGTATCGGATGTACCCCCCTCTTGACGCCCCTGCATATAAGTAGGTTTTTTTTAAATTTACAAGGATGCTTTAATAAGTTTAGAGCGCGATCAACATTTTTACACTTTTTCAATAAATCAATCGATTGTCCTCTTTCTCCTCTCCATCCGATTATCATCCCATTATGTAACAACAACAACAACAACAGCAGCAGCAAGAGCAAATTTTTCTTTTTTTTTAATAAATAGTCCAATTAAATTCGTATTACAGTCATTACATTAATGGTGGGTAAACACGGCTTGATAAGAAAATTGTAACAATTACGTTGTACACACGACACACACACACATACGCTGTGTGCATTTATTGTGTATTAAAACACCCCGACGACACAACCATACAACCCCTTTTTTTCCATATATTTTTGTTGAATATTAACTTGTCGGCGCGCGCGTTGATTAAATATAAATTTTTGCCCGAAAATTTTAAGGATAAAAGGGGTTGTGTTTACGGATTAACGAGCAACTAATGTACTGATACGGATACAGAATGTAAACATATAGATTGTTGGTAGGGTGCGGTTTTTCGGCGCGGCCACCCTTATACATTTTGTGTCACACACACAGGACGACGTGTGCAGAGAGGAAAAAGGCACAATGCGAGGACACACGTTGCAGGTCAATGGTAGTAGCGATTATAATGCAATTGTGGGACGTTGATGTTCTATTAATGGTTTTACCGAGCCATTGCACTTCAATTTTGCTATGTGCTGCTGCTCTTCATTCGACAAGCAGAGAAGAGCAGCAAATATATATTTATTTAGTATTATTTCGGAAATTTAGACGTTGCGCACGTACCATTTATATTGTTGGAATGCGGATTGTTTAGGGGATTTATTACAACTGTAACAGCTTCCGTCACAACACAACTACTACCAGCTAGGAGAATTAATCACTCGAATTGGAGGAGATTTGTGCTGCATTGGTCGCTGCATTGTGTGTGTGTGTGTGTGTTCACCACCCACACACGCTCTATACAGAGAGAAAACGGTCAAAAGTAATATGGCTAATCGTATAGATTGAAATTTAATTAAATTTTCGGAGAGTTAATATATAACCTGCAATCGTTTTGTTATTGGAAAAAGGGTTGCAAACACATATACATTGTGTTTCAGAGATTTATTCTTATTTTGGACATAAATAGACACGAAATAGGCTTAAAAAATTGAAATTTTTATGCATTTTATAAATATTTTTCAATATTGGAGTCAGTTTTTTTATTAGGAAGGGTAAAAATTCGAATCCTACGCAAAACATAACATATAGATATTATTTATCTGATCTAGTTTTAAGTATATCCAGCAAAGAAAGAATTAGATTAATAAATCTCCTAACAATTTTTAATAATTTCCTCTGTCTTCGTTAATTTAATGATAAATTTATCCTCTAGTTTTGTTTTATTATAGTAAAATTTTGCATCATTGATAAATACATCAAAAATTTACCGAATATGTGAATAAAATGCGATATTTTTGTGATTTTTTTATATCCAGCATGTGTCGTGTTGTGTGCGGTGGTTAAAATCTCTCGCATGCAAAATTGACGTATCGCTTTAATATCGTCGATTAATTAATATTGTAGAGGTACACTATTACTGCTACCAACTATACTACACGTTGGAAAAATTGATTTTTTGCTTGCTCCAGTACATATATATGTTGTTGATTTTTATGGATGGGACAATAAAAAAGCAAAGCCTCGTCGGTCGTTCGTTCAGAGAGCACACGCGATCCGTATTAAAACCATATCTAATAATAATAAATAAATAAAATAAAGTCCCGGACCTGAAATTTATAACCAAAAAGTAGTTGAATGAAATGAAATGAAAAAAAATATATAGGTATATAACTGGGAACGCATATAATGGGCTCGTAAATAATATTGTCTGCTATGATACATAAATTAAATGGTTGCAACCCCTATTTCGATTTCTATCTACCTATATAGGTAGAGTAAAAAAGTTGGTGGTGATTCGCGCGCTGTGCAAGCGCATACACACACACACACACACACAGTTGTTCCACTTCCTGTTTAATAATTACTATTAATAAAAACAAGCAACCAATTTTGTGATTTTCATAGGAATATAAATGTCCATCATATATGTAGGTATAGAGTTTCTAATTAATTAACAAAACTGGAAGAAGAAGAAGAAGTTTTAATGAGATTTATTGCTTAATTAGATTGAACTGTTTTATGGTCATTAAATGAAATAATATCTACACACAGCTTGGAATTAAAAACAACATTGTTTTGTATTAATTTTGTTAAACGTATAAAAATTTAGGAAGTGGAAATTATTGTATGTTAGGGCATTATTCGAACATTGATATTAAGCACTAAACGCTAGAAAAATCATTTAGAAACTGAAAAAAATGATAAATGACACAAGATAAGTAAAAAGTGATGAAAAATACAAGTTAAACACACTAAAAAGGAGCGCAAAATGAGAATAAACACAAGTTGAACACTAAAAAAATATAAAAAACGACGCGGAAGTTTGTCGAATTCAAATCCTAGGTTCTCTCAAATGACTTGCATGTACAATATGTTGAGTCGCTGACGTATATTGAGATTCCAACTGTATGTATGCACTTACACTTAATTCCTATATTACCTAGTTACGTATAGATACTCGCATTGAATATTCGCGGAACGTTGTGCAAATTTGTATCATTTCGTTGATTTTTAGAGAAAATTATAACAAGTTTTTGGAAATTTAACTTCGAAGACTTCAAACTATAATAATTCTATTAATTACATTGTTTAGATATGTATTAATTTTGTTAAACGTAGCTGTGCGCGTTTAATTACACAAAAAAGTTGTTAATAAAAATTTAGGAAGTGGAACTTAGTACAACATAATTCGAACGTTGAACGTAAAAATTGACAAGAACTTTGCATTAATTTCGAATATAAGAATTGAAATAAAATAAAATAGCGTAAGTTTCTGTCGCAATCTGTAAACTTTATTGCTAGGAATGTCATCTTGTGTCCATTGATGCTATGCTAATTAAGGCAATGCCGCTTGTTATTATTAATTTTTCATTTATCCAAAGACACATAGAATTAAAGTCGATTATTTGTGTGTTAATGATATAATGAGCCAACTATGAGACACTCTTTTTACTTGGCAAATCTATAGTAACACTTTTTGCATCATTACTTCAGATTTTGGTCTGTGTGAAAATATGCGACATATATTTATTAATTTGTTGCATGATCTTACATGTAGTTGTAGCTACGTATACTATTTTTAGAAAAATCATGTACTATATGGTTTTGCCATTAAATAATTGATCAATAAAATTAGATGTATAGCACAGGCAGTAGCACACCGGCACTATATTATAGTAGTGAGAGAGAAAAGAAATCAATAACCGCCTTTCGTATATATATATATATATATATATATATATGTATATATATGAGTTATGATTATGTAATTTGCATGTACAATTAGATTAACTACTTATATTTATCGATTATTAAGCTTTTAAAGCTCACATACACATACAGCATGGAATAAGATTATGAATGTCACAAGCACTTATTGCAGGTTTCGCATATTACATTGAAATCAATCCAAAACGATTCGTCAAAAGCAAAAAAAAGAATTTGATTATATTTTATGCTTATACTTTAAAGCGATTAGATATTTACAGATCTTGCAATTAAATTAGTGCAATAAAATTATTGCTTTTTAAATTGCTTATTGCAATCAATCCAAAACGATTCGTCAAAAGCAAAAATAAAAAAAAAGGTTAAAAACGGGGCGCGTAACACACATCAACAGACATCCGACAACACAAACCTGCTGCTGCTGCTGCTGCTGTTCGGATTATTATGAATTGGCATCCAGCTGTTTGAGTCGTTTTTGGTTATTAGTGAGTGAGGAAGCTCGACTCGAGCATAAAATTACATTTTTATATACCTATCTATCGTCGTACGATGATGATAATAGTCGAACACAAAACACCCCTCATCGTATTTGATGCGTAATCTATAGCAGCGCGCATAGACAGACAAAATCTATTCTAGATTGTTTTTTGATTAGGTGTCTTAGGCGAAATTATAGAGCGTGCGGTGATGCCGGGGCAAAACGATGGTGGTGTTGGATGGATGGTGCGATGTATGTATTGTCAGCCACCAATGTGCTTCCGATGTTTTTTTACAAATTGTCAGGTAAGACAATGAAAATTGATTGCACAGAATAATTGACTAAATTTAATCATTCAATATGTAAAATTGATTAAAATTATGTAAATATGAAGCTAAAAATTTTCGGTTTACTGTATGTGAGTTAGTAAATGCGTGGAAAAGCGATGAATAATAGTCAAAGGTAAGGAAAATTGATGACACACAAAAATTTACTGTTTCTTTTATTCTTGACTGATTATTTGATTATGAAAATGACTCAAAAAACGCAAAATTTTAAATCGTGGCTTAAATATTTGCTATTTAAACATTCGCTGTTTCTTCTTTTATGCTTGACTGGCTTCAAAAAGAACATTTTAAATGCTACGAATGCCCTTCAATTTAATTATCGATGCTAATTAATTAAAATGACTCAGACAAGACAATATAGTAGTATATTTTTTTTCGCCAAAGAATTGAAGTTTTTTCGTGGTGTATTTACAATTTTGCGATTTTCATTTGTATGTAAATCATAGAGCCACACAGCAAAAGTATAGTCGCTCTGATTGAGATTGATCACGGCACGAATATGTATTATATTACATAGCAGCGAAAAAAACACAACGCACGGCTTTTTAATTAACACATAATTGTAGACGATTTGCGTTCGGACGGGATGCAAAACTTGCATTTTCAATTTTAAATTTCTACGCCCACTCAAAGGAAATATAAAATTATTACGAATTTATTAAGTTTTTCGCTTGTTTTACTTATCATTCATACATTGTTATGTGTATTTTCAGTTTGGGAACGCCAAAAATTTTTATGCAAATTTGGTTGCCTACATCTTATTTGCTAATCTAATTATAAATTTTGAAGTTTTTGGCGTTTGTTTCACTTATCATCCATGTATGTATGTATATATATGTGTCGACGAGGCCCCCCTTCGAAGAAAATTTATAATTATTATGAATTTATTAAGTATTTCGCTTGTTTTACTTATCATTCATGCATTGTTATGCGCGCCGTATGTGTATTTTCAATTTGGGAACGCCAAAAAATTTTTTATGCAAATTTGGTTGCCTACATCTTATTTGCCAATCTAATATATCAAATAATAAATTTTGATGTTTTTGGCGCTTGTTTCGCTGCTTATCATTCATATATGTATATATGTATGTATATATGTGCCGACGAGTAGAGTGTTCGGTGGAGGAAGAGGAAATTGTGCGAAGGAACTTCCGCGAAACGCGACGATAAATTTTCACCTCGCTTCGCCTTCTTGTTCGCTCGCATACTTTAGATAAAAATCCACGATCGCGCAAAAACACATTTACAATTGCGTGAAGGTGAATAGGGATTATTTAATGATTAATCGGGCATAAAAATTTTTTGGTGGTGACTAATAAAATGACCCTTTTAAAAAATACTGCACACATAATTTTTCCTGCTCCTTCTCGTTAGTTATTAGTACGATTATATTATACAACAACACATCGATGCGTTGCGAGGAGGAGATATATGGACGGTGAAATGGAGCCCGGGCGTGATGGGAGAACGAACAGCTGGACAGATAGTTGCGTAGTATATGTATGTAGTGGCAAGTAGTACAATATTAGTTAGTTAGTTTCCAGCCACATCCAGGTGAAAATGAAACCAACGAGCCGAAACGATATTAACGCATCTGATATATCTATATATGAGGTGAATATAGACAGACAGCAGCAAGAGGGTTGCTATTGCGCTCGTTAATAAAAGCCGGCGCATAAATTACCTTGCATTTGTTTCGGTTTTAAAAAAATAGTCTATTTCGCAGTAATTAAACGATTATATTGTAATAAATTTTTGATTTTTCGGACTTAAAGTATTAAATGTTGTAAATTTATTGCAATTATTTTTGATACCACATTAAATTTGCTCTTAATTAATCACCGCAATAAATTATGACATAATTTTTCATCAATATGCAACTAATTAAACATTGCCTACAATTTTGCTGCAATTTTTTGATACAATTAACAAAACCCAAGTTGTCCAAGCCAAATTCGCTTTTAATTAGTTGCGTCACTTAGCGATGGCGTAACATTTTCGTCAATACTTATTAGTCTCATTCGGCCCATTTTGTTTCGCTTTCACCCGAAATAAACGCGTCCGTGTAATTAGCGATGTTTGTTGTTTGCTGGGGGAGGAGGTGTAGATGCTGCCGCTACGACCGCGCGCGCTATGACATCAAAAGCATTATCGTTCATTATCGTATTGTTTACTTAAAACATTCTAAGAAACAGAATTATGTAATAATTAATTATATAATTATTACAAATAACACAGCGGAGGAGCAGTACATACAATGGGGGACGAAATCGTCGTTGTAATGCGCACGCTTCCATCTATTATTATACATTGATGAGTAAATTTTGCTAATCAAAAATTGTTTAGAAAGAATATTTTTGCAGCAGGACCAATTACGACTGTTGTTAGTTAGTTGAGAAGGAGCGAGAGAAAATGAGCGAGCACGCGCACGATTAATAATAATAAAATCCTTGACGTATGTTTTTTACATAATAAATTATTTTTAAGGTATACATACACAATTAATAATATCGCGTAATTATATTCCATGAGAGATTTGAAATTAATTATTATATAATTACGATTAGATAGCTGGGCGCGCGCAAAAAATATGGAATTTCGAGGAAAATCGCTCGCGGACAAATCGAATAAAAACTTATTTTGTTTTTATTCAAAATTCTTTAACGTTAAGTTCTCAAATCAATTTTTTTGCATTGAAATGTTGGACAAATATGATACTTGTTATCAAAACATTTAATTTTTTTAATCAAAAATTCCTATTAGGTATGAAAAGAACAGAAATAGTATTTATTACATTTAAGCAAAGTAGTAGTTGTTGTATAATTGGTTGCATATACAAAAATTATCCGTTTTGTGTTAATTGAATAACAAAAACAAAAAAACAAAAACGGCATTCGTACACACACAACAGTACAGTTCTCCTCTGTGTGACGGACAGCTGCTGGGGCGCCTCGTCCGTCAGTTGGTCCCATTAATGTGTGCGCGCTCTCCCTTTTTTTTCCCGAAACCATCAAGCGCGCCGATCGAAAAAGCAAGCAAGAAGAAAAAAAGAGAGAGAGAGAAGAAACGAGAGCCGGACGATCAAACCACCACACCATGTCAGTCAATGATATACATGTAATTAGCTAATTACGGTTTTTGGGTAGTAGTGTATGTATATATGTATAGTGAAGAAGAGAAGAGAGTAGTCCCCCGTCCGTCGCTGCCCCAAGCCATTTAAATGAATCGATGATATACAAGACTTCTTCGTTTTGTGAATTTTTGCATACTGAACGAAAAAACATTTTTCTTGTATTTGAATGAACGTAAATCGAGGAGATATAAAAAAGCATTTAATTTCTATGACACGTCATTTAAGTTTACTAAAGATTTTGGTAGTACAATGTTTTTTTTTCTGTTTTTCTGTTTATCTGAAAAAGTTTTGTTTTATTTAATAAGCCTACAAATTTTAATTTTAAGGCAACCTTATTTGAATTAAGTTAATTGCAGTTGTAATACTTAAGCAATATTAATCTTGCCCCAATTAAGAGACTTAATATCTATGAAATATTATTATGAAAAACATATTGATTATACTAATAATTAAGAGATGTAATATTTAGCGACATCTATCAAATATTATTATTTAAAACTATTTGAATCTAATCGAGAGGATAATATAGCTTTTAATTCCTCTGACACGCCATTTAAGCGCACTAAATATTTTATTCCATTAATTTTTTGGTTGCCAAAATTTCTGCATTAAATTTCAAAATCAAGCACATATTGTCTCATATTACGCGCAGCGCAGAAGAGATCGAAGATTACGCGAAATAAAATCGGGTGGTACGAACGCGTAATTTGATCATTCACCGTTCGTATCGTATTCTTTCTTTGCCCGGTGTGCGCGGCTTAGATTATTTATGACGAGCCGATTATAATTGATCATAGTTGTGGTGTGTCCTAAAGCAAAACGCCACACATATTATGATGATTTTGTATGTGTGTGAGAACAAGACAGCAGCTTTACTTGCTTTACTCTCGGTCTCGTCTCTTCTTCGTCTCCTTTTTCTTCTTTTTCTTCTTCAACTTCACTTTTTTCTGTTTTCGATACTACTATTATTATTATTATTATGTTGTTAAAAGTTCCCAAGGATTATCTAAATGTTTGCGCGCCGGTGCAATTAAAAAGCGATTAAGAATTTATATAATATGTGTATTATAAAACTTCTCTGCTCTATCTGTATGCGCGCACGGTCGCTTAGTCTTTTTATAATACACGCGCGCTAAGCGCCATCTATTAATTATTCAAAAAGCTATTTGAATTAATTAAATTTAATATATGAGATTTGCAATTCGAATATTCACTACTAAAATATATACACAGAGAGAGAGAGAGATTTTAAGGCAATCTTGTATGATAGAGTGTCGTATAGTAGAAACTTAATACTTGTGAGGTTTTTGCTAAATTGACAGTTGATGAAATCTGTCAAATTGTAATCAGCTGTTGGAGGTATCAGCCGTAATTTATAGGTTATTTTAACATTTCTCTATAAAACTAATAAAAATTTAACAATAAATAGTGGCCGAGGTTGATAATTCGTCTTATTAGTACTGTGTATATTACCCAGATTGTACGGTTTTTGTTAAATTGACAGTTGATGAAATCTGTCAAATTGCAATCAGCTGTTGGAGGTAACAGCCGTAATTTATAGGTTATTTCAACATTTCTCTATAAAACTAATAAAAATTTATCAATAAATAGTGACAGAGGTTGATAATTCGTCTTATTAGTACTGTGAGTATTACCCAGATAATTTTTGTCAATCATCCAAGTATACTGTTATTGTTTTATTTGATATTTTATAATGGTTCACACAATGTGAGTCCAACAAACATTATAAACTTCATTAATTTTATAATGTCGAAAGCAAGATGCAATCTAATTAGAATTCCATAAATGAATTTGCTTTTTGTTCAAAAAATGTCATTAAATGTTACAAATGAAATGTATGTACGTGCTATATTGTTTAATTGTTTAATTTGGACCAAATGTGTGTAACATCCAGTGATATCTATCAAATATTACTTATTATTAATAACCTATTCACTAATACTTAAACAATATTACTTCCACACCAATTAAATGATGTAACATCCAGCGACATCTGCGCAATATTATCTTAGAATAATAATAATAAAATTCAATGACTTACCCTGGAAGTAGCTTTTCGTGCGCAAATAACTAACGGATAAACGCAATATCGACAATCGATCCAATTTCGATAAGATATTTTGTTCAAATGGTAATAGACTAGCTAACGTATCCAATTCGGCGTTGAGACGTTCGCGATGCCGTTTGCTCGGATTGCTTTTCGTCACCCCATCTTTCGGCGTCGGTTTTAAGCTGAAAGCATAGAAGAAAAAAAACGGGCATAAAAATGTTGTTGTTGTTGTTTGTTGTTCGCTGTGGAATAATCATACACATCAAATAGACTATTAAAAACACATTAGATTAGAAAATTATTAGAATCTTAGAGAATCCAGATTGTTGGAGAGCAAAAAAAAAGTTTTCGAGTGTGTGTGTGTGTATAGACGCATCAGACGGATGGATGATAAAGGAAAGGGGAAGGTTTATCTATTTGTCTTCTTCGTGTCAAAATAATAGAGGTGGTGAGAATTGATATTAATATCTTGCAAAGAAAAATTATCACAAAGATCATTTTTTGTTTGTAAAAATGCAACAAAATTTAATAAATTACAAATTGTATGCAGTATTTTTTATAATTTAATGTTTTTTAAAGCAATTCTGTTAAACTGTGTTAATAACTTTGAAAAGAGTCTCAAAATTGACTGTTTTGACTAGAAGACTTGCAAAAACACATTAAAATGTAAGAAATTATGAGAAAAAATAAGCATTTTTAATTTGTGTTAATGAAATAATTGAGACGTAACATGCAAAACATAAACGTAATTACCTAATAATTAAGATGATACGAATGCAATTTATATTTAATAATACTGTTTGTCAACCTTATTAAGAAGCGATAAATTTGCTGCGAATTAAAATTCGGGGCCATGCAGTTGCGTTAATGTAATGCATTTCATATAGATAAAAAAAGTGAAATTTTATTGCCGGAATTGCAATAAAAATGTAAATTATTATTTATGATCGATCAGCAGCATGTTTAAGAAATAAGATAAAATTATTATTTAAAAATTTCTTAAAGTAATTTATTAAAATATTTGTTTCTTTATAACAAAATTGTTAAAATGTGCGGTTTTAAAGAAAAAATTACGTGACTTTAATTAAATAATTAATAAAAATTCATAAAAGGGAAAAAATGAAATTTTATTGCCGGAATTGCATTAAAAATGTAAATTATTGTTTATGATCGATGAGCATGTTTAAGAAATAAGATCAAATTTTGAATTTTAAGAATTTTTTCTAATTTCTTAATGAAATTTATTAAAATATTTGTTTCTTTATAGCAAAACTGTTTTTAAACAAAAAATTACTTGACTTCAATCAAATAATTGATAAACATTCATATAAGTGTAAAAAAAATGAAATTTTATTGCCGGAATTGCATTAAAAATGTAAATTATTGTTTATCATCGATCGGCAGCAACTCAGTATGCATGCATTTAAGAAATGATGATGATGATGATGATGTGCTGATCGTTCCATCCGCGATCGATCGAGCTGTAATTCAAATTAGCGCGCCAGTTTTTTTAAAATGACAGACATTTTACCCGCCCCGAAAAACGTTGTTTTTGGCAATCGATTATCGCCCGCCGACTGCGGCGCATTTTTATGGCAACAAAGTATATGCTTGCGGAATCGTATTCAAATTTTTAATAACATACATATGTGTGTGTGTGTGTGTATTATATCGAACCGCAAAACATTCCTGTTTTTTGGATTTGTTACACACACACAAACAACATATATGTATACTGTTTGGCTGCTGCTGCTGGAAGACATTTACATAGCCCCGTATCGCCAACGGGGTTTTACTCGCTCGGACTATACTAATAGCCAGCCTCACAACCGCCAGCCTGTCATTACAAAAGAGTTAGGAGAAGAAGAAGAAGAACGCTGTGTGTATCTGTGTTTTTTGCCCTCTTTATTTTTCATTTTTCATCAAAAAAACACACACAGAGAGATGCGAGATGTTGAGAGTGCTTGAAATCGTACAACTTAAGACAGACCCCAAATTTCTTTATAATTTCTTTGTTGTAAGGTATGGTGGCGTAGATTTAATGTTAGAATGCGCTTTAATGATGAACAAGTTGATGATGAGAGGCTTTTGGCTTTGCTTGTATACGTACAGATTTAAATAATTGCTGATGATGCGATGGTACATTGTCATAATAATAAATTAAGATTAATGTTAAATTATACAAGTTTTAACAAGTTTCTTTCATCTTTTAGCATTTTCCATCAAATTCTCTATCGAGTTTCACCCTTATTGATTTAAAAAAATTGAAAACTTTATGTTTAATACACTAAAATTATATTTCTTATGTATACCATTGAATGAAATCTCGAATAAAAATGTAAATTTCAATAACCTGATAAAAAGTGCACACACACCGCTTAGTTGTTGTATTTTTTTGTGAATATTTACTTATTTATACATTTTTTGTGCGTGTTTGCATTGCCCAGCGACCAAAACATGACCAGCGCAGCGAAATTAATTACATTCATACCGTATATTATATAATCATGTCGTTTTGGGTACCTACGAGAAAAAAAAATTATTAAAATTCTGGGCGAGCAGGCGCAGGCGTTATAATATATTATGTATAACCCTTTTTCTTGGCGATTTAAATCGTTTGCACGCACGAAACACGCGGTAACGACGCCACTATGTGTATATGTGTGATTGAAACATTTTTTGGCAAGCTATAGTGTGAACGATTAATTAATAAATGCTGGGTGTTATTACATTATTTCATAGACGTGTCAAAAATCGTCTAAAAAAAGATCCACTTTCATCCCTTTGCATTGCTGCGCATTTTTTCATTTAATCTCTGTGTGAAAATGAAACATTTTTGGCACCAAAATGTATGTATTTTTAACAATAACAATATGTCTGTGAATTTAAAATTCATTTAATGCAAGTATTTACCTGATGCAGCAGCAATAAATTTGTTTTTAACCGGCACAAACTCTGTGTATGTAAATATCAATCATTTTCTCTCGAATCAGTACTACACGACACGCATAGACGAGTTCAATGTTTGGCTATTTTTCTTATACTGCGATTACTAGACGAATGTGCAACAAACATCTGTACCTGTCTGATCTACGTGACGTCACACAGCCTTGCAAATCTGAATTCGATGTGCGATACATCCCAAATAAAGTGATAAGACAACACAATAACCACTTGTTATTCGCTTCTCAACGTCTTCGATAAAATGCAAAACAAATTATATTTCGGCATAATTCTGTATTTATTTTAATTTCTTTATTGTAACAATATATAATAATGGATCGACTGAGTGGTTATTGATATTTTCTGTGCGTGTTTGCATTGCCGAAATATATGAAAAAAAAAACTATAACATGACCAGCGCAGCAGCGAAATTAATTACATTTATCAAGTGTAATATTATGTAATGTGTCGTTTTGGCTAGTACGAAACTATAAGAATAAGAAATAAATAAAAATAAATAAATTCAGGCCGTGTAACCCTGGTTTTTTGTTCGCTGCGTGGCGATTTAAATCGTTCGCACACATGAAACGATGCATTTTTTTAATTCAATGTATGTGTGATTGAAACATTTTTGGCAAACTGATTGGGTAATAAAAAAATAGAGGAAGTTGTAAAAATTGTTAAATTGTCAGCTATTTAATTATACATTTTAACAATAATTTTATAAGAATAATTAAATAAATTATAATAGGTACATAGACGTGTAACCTTGCTTTCCAATCGTCGAAAACAGAGTGCCCCGTCTTTGGTCCACTCTCATCCCTTACTTTGCTGAATGTTTTTGCTAAATCTGCATGTGGGCATGCAACATTTTTGACTAGCTGAGTGAATGATTAAAAAATAAATAGAGAGAAGAGGAAGTTGTAAAAATGGTTAAATTGTCAGCTGTTTAATTATAAATTTTTACAATAATTTTATAATTATAATCACTATTATTACATGATGTGACTTTTTTACTCACACACACAAAAAAAAAGAAATTAAATAATAACTGAATGTAAACGGATGATGTTAAATGAAAAAAAGGAGAAATAATAAACATCCTGTTTTATTTATTTATTTATTAGTAGGCACATAGTTTGCGCATTTGATTGTTTTATTCTATGAAAAATACATAAATATTTAAAAAAATATGTACAATAGTATTGCAATTAGCCTTTAATGTAATATACCTACAACAAGATGATGAAGTTATTATAAAATTGTTAAATTAATTTTACTGTTGTTCGCTATTAGTTTTTTCTTTAAATTAAAGAGAAAATTAAATCTTTATTTTTTGTTTACTTATTAGAAACATAACAAATTTTGCTTGCAAATAAATATTGCAACTTGAATATACGTGGGTCATTCAAATATAAACGAGACTTTTGTTGTAGCTCTGCATATAGTGCAAGGAAAGGGGTGAAAATTTATGTAGGCAGTGGTGGTGAGGTAATAAGAGTCTCCAGCTTGCAGACTACTCAATCGTGTCCTTCCCAGGATCAGGAGGACAATGAGTAATGCGTTGCATAAAAGATGAAATAACT
Organism: Adinopsis sp. GC000173; assembly: GCA_030264715.1. Lineage (NCBI taxonomy): Eukaryota > Metazoa > Arthropoda > Insecta > Coleoptera > Staphylinidae > Adinopsis > Adinopsis sp. GC000173. Next base: position 17,744 of record JARJDW010012012.1, read on the forward strand.
TCTGCCTTACTGATCCTGGGAAGGACGCGATTGAGTGGTTTGCAGGCCGGAGACTCTTATTACCTCACCACCACTGCCTACATAAATTTTCACCCCTTTCCTTGCACTATCTGCAGAGCTACAACAAAAGTTTCGTTCATATTTGAATTACCCACGTATATCTACATTGTATATTTAACTTTTTAGTAGAGAAAATCAAATTTTTTCACTTTCTTAACTCTGACAGCATTTATGGTGCACGTGTAAACAAATTGTATCACATGCACGTCAAGAGTGTGTATGTATGTGAAGCACGCTCATTCACGTGCCTTTTTTTTCTCGAAAACAACAACAATAATAAACAGCAACCAAATCGAAAATGTGTGTAAGGTACGATTTCCATTCATTATATGTGTTTTTGATGATGCGGCATTTTATTTATTTTCAAATAAAATTATTAGTAAAAATTACTATATATACTTTTTATTTGAAAATATGCGCGTGTTTGAAATCCATTACCACCACATTATTTGTTTTACGAGCTGGTAATTAATCATTTTCGTTGTTAAACAACGATTAAGTAAAAATTAATTTACTCTCTTTTCTTTTTTTCTTGTGTATTTCAATTTTATTTCTATGTACTAAATATATATAGTTGTCTTGTTCATCAGCAATGCATTTGTTTGTCTTCTTCATCATTTTTTTGTTGTTGTTGTTGTTAATTACCGGCAATTAGGGGCGCGAGACAATAATTATAAACGCGATCAATTTATTTGTGTACATCCACCCTAAATTCGATTATTAAAATTTTGTAAACATGTACACTATATTCGTATTAAATATGCTGTAATTCAAACTAAAAAAAAACACATTATTCAAGTTAGTGTGTGTTGTGTAATTATGATAATTATAACATTTTCGACGATTATTTGGTACAACAATTTTGTGTGTTTCGCTTTCATTTCTTGCTGTTGCATTATTTCTCTTACTTTTACATGTTGTTTTCTATACGAAACAAAACGAAACGAACAACGACAACTAATTGCCGAAAAATGGCTTTAAAACATTATTCAATTCTTAAACATGAAGTAAAAATTGATAAGCAAATAGCTGAATTGGAGAATTAATTATAAAAACTTGATTGTTTTAGTTTAGATATCAATAATGATATAGAAAGATTCCCCTGCCTCTTGTTTTCTATACGAAACGAACAACGACAACTAATTGCCGAAAAATGGCTTGGATTTTTTTAAAAACATTATTCAATTCTTAAAGAGTGAAGAAAACATGGACTATAAAAGCAAAATTAATAAGTAGATAGCTAAATTAGAGAAGTAATTTTGTCAATTTGTTGACAAATACTTGATTGGTTTGGTTAAGATATCAATGATGATATAGAAAGCTTCCCCGTGCCTCTGTGATTGGCATTAACACGCGCATTTTTCACGTTCGCACTATGTATAACTCTATGCGCTTCCGGTGAATTCGACGTGGTGAAAAAGCGAAATTTAAACGCAACATTGCAACTTGCTTCTGTCGCCTAACGGCGATTTTTAATTAGCCATCATGTGCGCGCGCTCAGCCCCTTCTTACCTATACATACGCATGTAATACACAACATGCCAAGTTGAATGCGTAACCTGGCAGAATAAAACCATCAAAAAATCGCCGCGGCGATGATGATGATGATGGTAATTAATTGAAATTTATTTAAAATGCCGGGCGCGCGGAAAAAGTATGTATATGAAGACCGGCGGCGATTCGCAAACATGTAAACAGATCGTATAATTTATAGTTGTTTCTATAAAACAGCATGTTTTTTAAATTCATTACGCGCAACAACGCTACAAATTCGCAATTTAAATTGTAAATGCTTCAAATTGGCCTAACATTGATCTGCATTAACTGGTCCTAATAATAAGTTTCGTCTAAAATGGCCTAATATTGAAATCAAGTTGCTAAAAACATATTCGCTTTAAAATGGTTTAAAATCAAACTCTTTTGTAAAGATTTTTCTTCTTTTGTTAAATCTGAATTATTATTACTTTTATCAGACTCATTCTAAAATAAAATTGGCTTTAAATTGACCTAAAATCAAGTTGCTAATAATCTAATATGGCCTACTATTAAATTCGCCTAAAAACAAATTCGATCTAAATGGTCTAACATTAAGTTCTCTCTAAAAAGGCCTAATATTGAATGCATTCAAAAGTCCTAATTATCTTTGCAACGACCTAATATCAAAAAACGGTTCTTTTCTTCTCCTCTGATGGGAACATTTTTGAGTCATTATCGCTTTCGACGTTTAGAAAATTTCTACTCCTACATTTTATTATAATGTTGTAGCTTATTGAAAACTCTTATATGATGTGTACAGGTAATAAACTTTTAGTTGGGACATGCTATTTAGACTATTTTTGCATCGTGCACATAAA
>JARJDW010012022.1:0-27963 GCA_030264715.1 Adinopsis sp. GC000173
CGCGCGCGCCCCATTTAACCCTAATTTGCATGCCGTAATGCGAAAACGGTATCTAAAAACGACGATCTCGCAGCAATCATGTGGAAAATTGAATTTGAGTGGAAAAGCTTTTGAGGTAGATAATCGAATGAGGCGCCGGCTTTTTCGCTCTCATCTCCTCTCTACCACATACAACACGTTTTGTTACTTCCCCCCACATACTACATGCGATAGAAGCGCGGTGGCGGCGGCGGCGGAATGGCATGGGCGGCGGCACACTATACACTGCCTGATGGCGGCAGCCATTTGCATGGCAACGGCAGCCGCCATTGCACACCTCGCGCGGAAAATTCGGTGCCCCGGATGGGAAAAATTGCCTTTGTGTTGGGTGGGTGCGCGCGCGCGCGTACGCCGTTCCAATACGCGACTATATCGCGTTTGACGTTGATACGTAATCGAATTTCAAGGCGAAAAGCGCGTCGACGATGCGAACGAGCTACCTTCGGGCGGCGTATACGTTTTTCCGCACACAAACAATATCTATGCAAATATTGTATGTATGTATCTAGCTAGCACGAACACATATGAGAGAAAAGCGATTACATTTTCGATATATCACACATTCTATTCGCAATTTTCACACAACAAAGCCAATTGGTAGCAATTTGGAAAAACATCACACTGCAATCTAAGCTGGAAATTGCAATTTTCTTTAATTTATATACTAATAAAGCTTAGAATTTAAACATTCTGATTCAAATTTATATAATGATCACAAATTTACTTGCTTCCTATAATTTATTTTTATTCAGATATTCAGAGTGTTTTTGTGTCGCTTTTCCTGTTTTTCTAACTAAATTTGCAGAAATTTCAAGTAAATACAAAGTTTTTAAAAAGAAACAAAGACATTTGTATTTAAATTTATTTGATATTTCGAAGCATGTTTGCCTTTCATTATTTTTTTAATTTTTGAGTGATTTTGATGCGATTTTCATGATTATTTATTTAAATTTAGGTATTTCCAAACAAAATTTGCAGAAATTAAAAAAAATGTTAAATAAATGGTAAACTTTTAGAGCAAAAAAAGACTACGATTCAAACATTTTTATTCAAAAAGCTGGTTGCTTCCTCGTAATAGTCAATTTTTTAAATTTATGTGCGATTTAATGCAGTTTTACAACTTTACATCATTTAAAAAAAAAACAAAGACATTTTTATTTAAATTTATATAATATTTAGAAGCATGTTTGGTTTTCATTATTTCTTTTTTAATTTTTAAATGATTTTGATGCGATTTTCATGATTATTTATTTAAATTTAAGCATTTTCAAACAAAATTTGCAGAAATTAAAAAAATGTTAAATAAATGGTAAACTTTTAGAGCAAAAAAAGACTACGATTCAAACATTTTTATTAAAAACGGTGGTTGCTTCCTCGTAACAGTCAATTTTTTAAATTTATGTGCAATTTTATATCGTTTTTATGCAGTTTTACAACTTTCCATAATTTTTTAAAACATTTTTTAATGCTTTTATTAAATAAAAGAAAATTTTTAAACTGTTAAATCTTTATCTATAGTTTTATACCAATTTCTTATAAAAATATTGGTAAATTTAATTTTTTTACTGAATAGCAAATAGAATTCAAACATTTTAACATATGTATTTTTTGTGCAGATTTAAATGTGAACCGTGTTTTAGGTAAATTGCTAGGCTATTAAAGCCAATCTTCGCTTCCACATTCCACTTCCAAAAAGCCACCTAATTATACAGCCTCTGCCGATGCGCTTAATTATTAAAATATTTGTTTGTGGAAGTGGCAGCAAGTTGGAAAACATCGCCAAATCTATACTATATACGTTTCTATACCATTTGAAAAAATGTGTGGGAGATTAAGCTATCAAATATCTGACAGATTACACCACAAATTGGTAGTGACGTGCTTCTGGCCGGAAACGACTAACGAGCAGCCAGCAACAACGCTGCTTCATATTTTCATATTGATTTCCTATCTACTACTACCAGTAGGTAAAAAAGCGGCATCGAGACGAGCCGAGTCAAGCACACGCTTTTCTTGTTGCAATTTTCGGAAATGTTTAGCATGTTTACGGTGCGACACAATGCGTTATTAGGCGTTGATGATCAGGTAGATGGATAGGTGCATAGAAACCGGCCTTCTGTACTTTCATACAAAATTCCCATAATATTTTATTGAACGTTATTTACGAAAATCTTGTTCGTCGCAGCGTTGTTGTAAGTATACAACAGCAACAGATATAGCTAAAATGGGTGCACATTTTACTTGCACTCGTCCTTGGCATATTTCTTTTCGTTTCGCTCGCCTTTTCACTACTCTGCTGCCTCTATGCGCGCATTCATCCTCCCATTTTTATTTCTTTATTACTCTTACTTTTATTTATTTATTAGTTTATGGCACCTACCACGCGACTCCAAGGCCTTCCAAGTCAACTCACTGCCGAACCATCTCGCACAATACAATGTCAATCTAATAATTCATAATAAAATCTAACTAGCTATGACTTTTGCTTTGACTTGTCAACATGGTGCCATCCAATTACTCTAGAAGCATGTCAAGCTTGTAAACGTGACAATAGGCTACTTAATTTTTAGCGAGAAAACGGCTATAATTATATTATTTTTCAGGAAAATTGCTATACAAATAAACAATTTCGTATTTTATTAAAATTTGAATTGTCAATGAGCAGTTAGAGGAGAAGGCGGCACATGTGGGTAGACAATTAGTTCTTACATATTTCTCTAATAATTCATAATAAAATCTAACAAGGTACGACTTGTCAGCATAGTGGCAATTACTCGACAATTACACAGAAGCCTTTAGACTTTAGAGAATTTAAAGATGTGAATAGACTTTATTTTTTACATGAAAACATTAACGATTTTTAAATCATGAAATATATGCCATGAACATTACAAATGCAGATTTTAGTGGCAAATTATATATTGTAATATTTATTCTCTATATTAACTGGATGATTTATTATTACCCAGCATAATTAACACTCAATCATGATATAAAATAGATTCACTTACCTCATCATCGTAGAGACTTCTCAGATTGATTCATTGAACGAACCACATCTACAACAAATAAAGCAAATTATTGAAACGGCTTTATAGTGATAGTGATTTTTAGTAGTTTTTAATATCCAACTTACTTATTTAGTACTTCTAAATATTAAATTTTTAATAGATTTCCTTTACGGGAGGAAATTTTAGAAATTTTCTTCATTGATTTTGGCATTTTCCATCAAAGCATTTTAAAATCTTCTTTAACATTATTGAAAAACATAGAAAAACGCAATTAATCTCAATTTTCAATCAATAATGATGCAATTCGATAAAAAAATTGATGGAAAATGTTTAAAATTACAAAAATTTACCCACGCAATGATAAATCTCTATCCAAAAATGAAATTTTTAAAAATATATTTTTACTTTTGATTTGATTTATAAACAACTGATAAAAGGCTTAAAAATGCAGTAATTGCCAAACAGCAACCGACAAATGGTGCATATTTATATAAAATCCCATTTTATTTATCATTTTTTGTTGCTGTTGCATTTAGCTAATAATTACACATTCGATAAAACCGTGCTGTGCCGATGTAATGCATATGAGCGGAAAATATAATATATATTGTAATTGGTTTTAATTAAATTACTAATAAAATCCTGTGTTATTTGTATGCATTGTAATATTTGCACAGCGAAATGAGCAATTTTATCACACAAACAAATTTCGTGTTTGTCATTTAGTTTCGTTTTCTATATATGAGTGTGTGCGTGTGTGTGTGTGCGTTTGTATTAAATGCTAACATATGTTTGATAAAAGCGCTCAGCGCGCACTAATTTGAAACTCTAATCTAATTTAATAGGCATCATATTAATGTTGCTAATTGGTGGATAATCATCATCATGGCTCATTCCTCCTCGCGCAACAATTAAAAGAAATTAATTAAAGTCGGCGAGATTAGGCAATAACACCGCATTTCCATATACCTACATATTTATTTAATAATAATAAAGTTAATATATAATAACTGCAATTAGCTGCCTATCGGTTGTGCAACAGCGACAACGTGCATTGCAACATGGAAAATTGCCGAGACAGAATAAACAAGCTAACATGCTAAAAACTTTTTTTAAAACAGATAATGTCAGCTGTAAATTACTTAAGAAATTAATTTGTTAACTTCAACAACATTTTCAATTTTAGTTTTGAGATTCTCTTTCGATTTATCTTATATCTCTAGCGCATTTTCCATCAGATGTTTTATGGAGAAGAACTATACACTTCGCGATTTTAAAAAAACATTAAGTCCTTTAATGGAAACGCTAAGAATCAACGAAGAATCAATGAAGAAATTTGAAAAATTTTAACGCAAAGAAAAATCCATCCCAAAATTACTATACTAATACTATTTTTAAAAGATTGTATTGTTACGAATGTGTTTGGTTGATTATTCATGTGAGAAAACGTGAAAATCTAAATGCAGCATTTCATTTGTGGAATGATAAATCACACTCGAAATATCCCAACATAATTACAATATTAATTTAATATAAACGGTGCATTATAGTAACATTAACTTAACTGTGCTTTTTAAGTATTATTTACACATTATATAGATACACATAGAGGTTTTTTTTCATTTCTGTGGGCACATCATGAGTGTGGAGAGGAAGTGTTAGCAGCAGCAGCATATGGATCTGTGCTGCGATAATTATCCACCACGAAGAAAAAAACACATCTCGATGGGCGATTGTCAAGTGCTTTTGGATCATTAAAACTTATCAGTCGTCGACGAGTGAGTTTTTAAATGGAAGCCTCTTCGTTCGGGGCACCCTTATAGCGATACACTTCGTGTACAGTTACCGAACGGGAGAGCAAGAAATGAACAGAGAAAGAAAGGAAAAAAATCACGACACGACGAAAAAGCCTTGTCCTTGTCAAACGTTATATTATACAACACAAGAGATTCATTCGACAAATTTACGATTATTGTCGGAAATTGTCACGGAATAAGTAGCGTCACGTCATTGTTTACCCAACACATAATGCCCATTCGCACGCGTACCGATATATTTAGGCGAAGGACGAGACAAAACCACCCTCCTCGTAGTAGATTTACGTGTTGATATATCGTAAAGTTTTCAATTAATAACACAAACAAGCTGTGCAAGTAAACAGCAAGTGTATCGCTGCTCGTTGCTTGTGTTAATATACAACATCATAATTAACAGAAATATTGTAGTAACTACCTACCAATTTTAATATTATTGTTGCATTTATATATGAAATGTAGGCATAAATCTTTCAATACAATTTAAAAAAAAACCATAACACAATAATAAAAAAATAATCAAATAATAATTAACTTTATGTAAAATGTAAAAGTAAGAAAACTATGTGACATTGTTTGCAGTTATTTAACGAAATTACTGTCCAACTATGACAACTCTTATTAGAGTTACACAAATATTGAAAGCGATAATACTACAGCCAAATATAATTAAATGAATAACAATGAACGTAGATGCAGATTCAATTCCGTATGGTTTAAGATGCTAATTATAATATATCTTTAAAGTTTACTAATGATAAGTCAATCAAAAATAATGTTAAATAAATATGTTGTTTCTATCTATTACCCAACTCATAGCGATTTGTAAACTATTAAAATTGGAAACAAAAATTGTAGTAGTAATAATTTTATATTTGATATTGCTAACTTAAATTATTATGCAACGTTAACTTTACTCAAATATAAACTTTGAATTGGTATGTTTACTTCTAACTTTATAAAAAGTCGATAGATATAATACTGAGCAGTATGGTAAAAAATCTATAGCATCGCTATACGTGATCCAATTTTAAAACAAACATTATAATACTTAACTGATACCAAAAAAGCACAAAAATATGACTAAACTCTTGACTTAGTCAAGTAATGCGTAAAAGAAAATTTCAACCGGAAACAATTAACCTGACAATTAGTTTAACAGCATTTATGTTTATTTCTCTTTAAATAAATGTCATGTTACCTAACTAAAGTACTGTTCAACTGGTAAATAAGATTTAAGGTTGGCTAAGTGATTAGAATTAACCAAAAACTAGGCTTAACACTTATATAATTATAGTAGTTGTATCAATCTAATATATACACATAAAGTACATTGAAAGCGGCAAGAATCTGACCTGGCAATTAATTTAACACCATTTAATTGATGCTGGTTTGGTTAATTCTAGCCACTTAGCTAGAAATCATATGGTAGAGTTGCATCTTAGTAGAAATTGAAAGATTTCAACTTATAGGTAATCCAATATATTGTTTCTCATACTTAAACAATATTTACTACTAAAATTGATCATATTTGCTGCACTTGCAATATCTATTAATATTTTGCTATTTTGTTTTCACTACAAGTATCACAAAAGACTAGCTTAACCGAAACTAACTAAAAATCTAAATATATATACAGCCAAAACTATTATGAAATTCTTAATAATTATTGCAAAAAATGTTAAGTAATAGAAGCAGCAATTTAACCCACTAATCAATTCAATATATATTGAGTTGAAATCTTACATTACATCCCATTTTTACCACGATGCATATTTAACTCAACTACAGCATGTCATTTCCAACTAAGTGGCTAGAATTAACCAAAAAAAACCCACATACATACAATCAATCAGTGTTATTTACACACGATTTAAATCGTTGCCTTCAGCGAGAATAAATCAAAATGTCTCAATTCATCAGCATTGATTTTCCATTACTGGCTAATTCTAAAATTGCTCCCATACTACTAAGTAAATGATTATTACATTGCAAGTATATACAAGTTTTGAAGCAACGTGACTGAAAACACACCCCGCCCGTCTATTCTAAACAAACTAGCATAATAAGCCATCTAAATATTTACAAAGCAATACTCGATTTATAATCGTTTCCTGTTCAAAAATTGGATATATGAAGCGTCAAGTGGTATTTATACGGCACGATATAGAAAATGGGTAAACAGTAACAAAAAGGGGGGAGGTATAGTAGTATAGATCTCTCCATGCGTCCTTTTTCATTTTATTATCATGCATTTCGAGTATTGTCGTTTGCAACAAACACACACAATCCATATGTGTGAAACGTTTCCATTGTACTGCTCTATTAATCCTCATAGCTAGGCGACACAAAACAAATAGGCAATAAAATCTGTTACGTAAAAAACAAAAAATTAAATGCGTATGCTTCTTGGTAAGGCGACTACTTATATGGAAGGAATTTGGTACGACTCATAAAATAACTCCTTCTTCCTATTCATAACTGTTGTTTCATTATGATTATTGTTGCCGTTGTCGTCGTTGTCGTTTTTCGGTGCGTGTGTAAAAAGGCAATAACTTTCATAACAATGAACGGTTTTTAGTAGTTTCCAAAATATTCAATCGTAAAACACTTTTTTACGTTTTCACCCAACAACTTCTTTGGACGCCAAACTTAAAAACCTACAAGGTCAGCGATTTTTATGTACAATAAATTGTTTATTACGGACACACATGTGTGTGGCGGAAACTAGAAAGACAATCGATTGGTAAAAAATCAATGCAAACAATGTCACAATAGCCATCGCTTCTTAGAAAAATCATCATTTTATTGCAAAAAAAGTATTCATACCTTTGAAATAATGAAGCTGCAGCCTACTCGGATCCATCACGTCTTCAATCAAAATCGAAGTATGCACGGTTTATTAAATGTCAATGTTTTAATTGTTCACCACCAAGACGATTATTAAGATAGTCATTTTTTTTAGATCAACAAGTATAAAACGGTACTACCAACGCCGCCTGCATGAATTACTTGAAACTAAATTATCCACAAAACTTAACACATAATTTTGGATAATTTTAAATATGGAAATATTCCTAATCCAATAATTAATCGCGCAATAATACGTTTAATAGCAATTAATAAGCGAATGTGCACCATGATTGCTGTTCTATATAGTCGACACCGACGAAAAAAATATTCACGCAAATTTTTATGCACACAAAGAGTTAACACGATTTACACCACGTATATGTTCTTCAGCAATATATTGTTTAGTTAATTAACTGCAATTAAATACTTCCAGTCAATTTTATTATTAAAAAACTAATAATTGAAATCACGAAATCAAAGCGATCGTAAAACAAAACTGACAGAAAGTAGCAAGAAGCGCCGCCTGCATGCGAATAGTAAAACTAAAATCGTTGCTTCAACTTAAATTGACAGATGGCATTTATCGCAATGGCGAAAAATGTATAATCTCTGCTTTAAGTATTTGTACTAATTTCTCAAATAATCTACTACATTAATTAAGCACAATAAGCAATGAGTACACATTCAACGGACGAAAAACGTAGGCACAAATCTGGTAATGCAAACAAAATAACAGTGTAAACAATGGGAGAAAATCAATCAACAACAACCTTTCCACCAAACCAAAATTTCAACCTTTTTAAATATTCAGGACGCTTCATTATGTATTTTTGTTTTATCGAAACGGGACTTTGTTTTATTTATTTATCATTTGCATGCCCATTAACTCTGCCTGTTCTATTAAAATCTTTAAATTTGTCAGTGTTTGTTAGGCAACGAAACAGAACGGGGGGACCGAGGTCGAGACCGAGGAGACCGAGACAGATCACGTTCGCCACGTAATGAGAAGAAGCTGGATAATATCGAGCTGGGGGTGAAGAGTCGCCTGAAGAGCGTCGGGATTCAGATGAAGCTGAGCAGTCAGCGACAGAATACGCAACGGCCGAAACAGACCGTGGCAGCTGCCTTCAATCAGGATAGTGACGACGAATCTTGGGAGATCCCACCGGAAGCGAAACGACGCATGAGGAACATTGGAAGGTTGTTTACTAGCTGCTTATTGATTTTCCCCAATTAATGAGGTGGTAATTGTGTTGTTTTAGGGACACGCCAACCTCGTCAGGTCCCAATTCGTTTGGCAAAACCAAGCAAGGCTTTTCAGATGCAAAGAAGCTCTTCGAAAAAAATCTGCGTGAAGCCATGGAGAATGCTGTTAAAGATGATTGATCTACTAAAATGATTAGAGTAATTTAACTTGTATTTAACTAGCTTGTATTGTAAACGCAATGATTTCATTTTTAAGTTAATTTTTATTAATTAATTAAAGTATAATCATTAAAAAAATCATTTTCTTTGCGGTTGGCCAGCACGTGCGTTGTCCCTGCCTGGGAAGTTGCGCTGTGGTGGAGTTCTCTTCTTTCTATCCTCCTTGCTGCGATTACGCACTACTTTGCTGTGGATAGCGCATGAGACGCAGTAGTGAAGCTTCGCGTACAATTTGGGGAGAGTGTATTCTAGAATTTCACAAAAAATTATTAATCAACATCACAATTGATTTGAATAGCTACTTACGTTGATAGACTGACGCTTCGGAGATATCTCTAACGGCAGCAGCTTCGACGATATTACGAATGACGAACTTCTTGATCGCCTTGTCTTTCGGTACGCATCTAGCGCAATTGGTGCAACGCACTGGCTTCACATGGCCGCGGCCGTGTTTTGCACGTCCTCCGTTACGTCTCTTACAAGTCTAAAACACAATAATAAAATAAATACTGCATCAAAACCACATGGTTTTTAGGTTAAATAAAATCAATAAACAAACTTGCAATATCGCACTGATATTACGATATTCTTGTTATATACATTCATTTGGTAATAACTTATATTGAACAAAATAATTATTAAATTAATATTTATTAAAAAATAGTAACCGTACCATCCTATATTGTTGCCGTGTTCGATCAACGGAAATGAAGAATATGTCAACCTTCAACACAGGGACTTTAGCGCGTGTTGTGTTGGTACTTCCGCCCCAACATTTATGCGCGCTATTTAAAAACTTTTTTTAATCAGTCTCGCATGATTTGCTGATTTTCTCTGTGAAATGGTGCGTTAAAATAGAAATGTTGCGGTTAAATGTTAGAAAGTTTCATCACTATATATAAGAGATACTGCAAGAGATGCTGAAAAGTTAATATTTCATTGTACTTACATCATGAACTTGGTAAGAATTGTATGTAAAGTTAAAAGTAGAACTAGAAACTTGTCCCATATAAAATTTTCTGTAAAAACATTCTTGTATACAATTTATTTCAATGTTATATTGTAAATTCGAGTGTTTTGATCGATTTTTGCTAAAAAGCAATAGAAATTTTAATTGCAAAACGTATTTTTGTTTCAGCTCGTGAAGATTTTGTTTATTTGCACACTAATGGGTCTAATAAGTGCATATCCAACCTACGATCATGATCAGGATGATGATGATGGTGCTGAATTGATTCGCAATCAACGCCAAAGCGAGGGAGGCGATGATCATGACGTTGTTGATTTTGGAGCACATACAGGCGAGCATGGGGCATTCGGATGGTATGCAGAGTATCCAATTGCAGGACATTAAATAGATACATCCCACACATATATTACATTATTTATTTCATCTTGTATAGTTGTATTCCATTAAAGCTCATACAAAGAAATTAAAATAAATAAAGAACATCTTTATATATCATAAATATCTCATATTTCATCCATATTATTTTTTAGTGACACCCTGCATTTAGAAACACCAACAATCTTGTCATCTTGGAAATGAATGTGGTTGTTTATTTTCAGTTGTTAGCGTTTAAGCCAATTTTTTAAAAAAATATTCATTTTTTCAGTAAGGAAATACACTCAACACATACGACCTGACACATTCGCTTCTAAATATATATAATATACATTTTGTTTGTTTGCCACATTGATAAGTAAGTAATAACATTCAAGTAAAACAAACAAAAAGGTATTCAGGTATTTCTAATTAGTCAATTAATCTAACAATCACATTTGTGTGTACGGTAAATAGTGCGCGTTGTCATTCATTTTATTATAAATTTAAAACATAAAGAATAGGGAAATTAAAAAGAAATTTGTTGTTGTCTGAAATGATGAAAACGAAATTGTAGTGTGGATTTGTACTTTACGAAGTTTAAGTAAACAGTTGAGCTGTCATAAACTGTTTTAACTTTATAATAAAATCGATTCTAATTAATAGAATTTTTGGCATAGACGTAATAAACAAGAATGAGCATTTTTTCTTCCATATCTAGTGAGTTAAACTTAGCCAAGTTAAACATAAAATCTACATCTACCATTTGTTGTTTATTAAAGTGTGAATGCTGAACTACGGCTTCCAACCCATTATAACTTTCTTGAATGGCACAAAAATTCCATGATAAGCCTCACTAAACACAAAAATACATAGCTATTATACACAGATATTACTTATTGTAAAGTAATCAGATGTACAACTTTGGCAGTATAGAACTTCTTTGAGATGTTCTCTACTGTCCAACATTTATGCACTATCTTTCTGGACAGGAAAACTACGTAGTTGTCATTTGTTACAAGACAGTCCAACATCGTTTTCGTGTCGAAACGTTTGAGTGACAAATACTTCACGAGGGCGTATTATTACTATAAAAATATTCTTCTTTCGGGATTATAAAATCTGATCACCTTACTTATTATCGATAAAAATTAATACTGTACCATTGAAAATATCTTCGATTATTGTAGGTACCATCTGAATGCCCGTCCGGGGTACTCAACTGTACGCCAACAAACTGCTCCGATTGCGACAGTAAATGCCCCACATATCTCACCCGTCCACCACGTACTCGTCCCTCCGGCGTGATCACCTTCACCCAGTAATCCAAACGTAAATCGCGCGGCAACAGCGGTAAAAACGGCTGCCAGCCCTGCGGCGGAATATTATCACTGGACGCTTCCGGCGCAGAGGCACGTCTCATATTGCTTTTCGGTGTGCGATAGTACATCGCATCCTTGCCGGCGACGATGCAATCGATCGAACGCCTTAAGTACTGCTCGGCCTCATCGACGAGACTATCGGTCGAATCGCCGCTATCAATGGTCGTGTTCCAATCGCCACGTAACTCCGGCAGCGAGCCGTTGGCGAAACGCACCTTGGATGGTACATGCTTGAGGATGGTTTTCTTGCAGGGCGAGACGGGCGCCGAACAGCGGCGTGATGGAGCGGGCGGACTTGGCAGTGGATATAAGCTTGAGTAACGTGAATGGGAGTGACTGTCTGATGGAGACACCGTCCATGTGAATTTTTGTGACTAAAACATGCAAAACTTATTGTTTGATATGTACAAGTAGCTCGAATATTAATTACTGTGTATCCAGGTGAGTAATAATCAGTAGTCTTCAAAAACTGCCCGTATGAAGTGGGAGGTTTCAGCTGTTGTGGGCCTAGATGATCAGCCGATCGCGACAATTCAGGTACCATACTCGTAAAACCAATATCTGAAAGGAGAACGCGTCGCGCCTCCACAGTCTTCTCCGATAAGCGTAGTCGCGATCCAGGCATGGGATACTTCGACGGGAGCGTGGTAAAATGATCGCCGAGCTTCGCCTTGTGGGCGAGACTACTTTCCGATCGCCACGAGCTGTTCGATGGCAATGCCGAGATGTCCGTTTGCGCTTCGGACTCCTTTCGCGCCGCATTTGAATGGGCGAGAATAGGCCTTGCTTTGCGGGATATATATCCTCTGCCTAGCGCTTCCCTGCAAACACAATCAAAAATTCAATGCATAATGTATGACTACATTGACAAAATTTAAATTTCTGTGTGTATTGATTGATTCTATAAATTATTAGATAACAAATTTATTCTATTATACTACGTGTTACGTTAACACTACCCTAGGGAATTAATTTATAGCCGCTGTTGATCCTTAAGCTGCTTGTATTATGGCAAATTTGCCTTGAACGATAATTGTTAAGTTAATATCCTATATAAGCTCATACAGGTTGCCATTCACACATGAAATTTTAAACAGGTGGGTTAATTATCATTGAATGAATGTCAAAAGTCGAAAACCTTTCATGAATGAATCGTGCCTAAAAACATTGTACAGGACTGTACTTATTTGTTAAAGTAATGATTGAAAAGCAGTTTTCTTACGCCTAGCAACCAAACAACATGTTGCCGGGATACAATTATTACAACTAAACACCAACCTATGCATTATAGGCCTATATTGTAGCGGATTGGGACACGTATTTCTTCGTCCAAAATTATAATCCATATCTTGAATTCCAACCTTTGAAATGTCCGTCTCCATAATTCGTATGCGCTCTTCAAACCGATCGAAGCTCTCATCCTTCTCCAAGCTCTTATTCTCGAAGCTGGAATCCTGATACGAATAGTAGCTCTTAAAGCTCTTCATCTCCTCGTGATTGATTGAATTGTCCGACTTGGAATTGTAGATCTGCGAATTGTCGCGCGTGAATTCGAATGTTTGATTCTGGTAGTCTTGATTATCATTGTCGTTAAATACATCATCCTCCAGTTCTTTATCGGAAATCTCCGTGGAGAGATTCTGATCGAAGTCGGTGTGCGGTTGTAGGCTTTGTACATCGTTATTGCCATCAATTGATATTAGCGGCTCCTTCAGATTCGTATCCTTCGTGTCATCGTTGGTGAAAATCAGTTCAATATCATCCACTTCCTGATCGAGCAGATCTGTACTCGATGAATGCTGCAATACTATATCGTTCTCTTGAATATCGTCCACATCTTGTTTATCCTCATCGTTATTGCCGTCCATTTTAACTTTTTTTATATCCAAATTGATTGTTACGGTAATGTTCTTTAACTTCTTGTATGGTTTCAGTTCAATTACATCGTGCTTTATAGGTGTTGAGTGAGCTTGAGGTTTAGCATCGCTTAAATCCTGAAAACTGATTGATTTAAACGGTTTCTTCGGCGGTTCGGTAGCACTTAGATTCTCCAATGATGCGTTCACAGTTTTGAAGCGCTTTGCCAGCTCGGGTATTCCGCCATCGACATGTTTATCCCGTTCCCGATTGATAATCTGCTGTCGTAGTAGATGATTTTCAATACTGAGCGCCGACACAGCTGATTCGAGATGTTCAAGTGGCCATGCTTTGCTCTGCAACTCCAACACTTGATTTCGACTCTCCTCGAGCGCGCTTCGCAACGAGACAACAGTTTGATGTAACGCTCTAACAGTTTCCAGGTAACATTCTTTCTTTACCGCATCACAATTAACATCCATTTTTTACGAAAAACATCCATGCTGTAGATGTTTTTCTTCGCAATGTGCCCAAGGGAGGAATCTACAAATAAATAAAACAACAACAATCGGTTTTAATAAATAAATCGGAGCAACGTCAAGTGGATAAAGATTCCAACTAATGGATCACGCTAGTAAACAATTTAATCAAAGACATTATTAATTTGTGTAACCAAAACATTGCAATCAATAAATTTTGTTTTGTACAGCCCCGGGAATAATGATTTTAAATCGAACATACGTGCGATATCAGAATGCATGCATTAGAAAAAGACGGTGCTAAAATATGATGGAGAGGATTGAGTCATATTTCACAACACAATCATTTTTTCGATGATTATTTCGAATCTAGACAATGATTTTCGACCATCACACATTTTAACTAACACGTAATGCACTAGTATTCAAATAGATATACTCAATTCAGTAAGATTGTTTCTAAACTACCTTAAAACCGATGAAAATAGCGAAGGCACTGTCCGTATGTTACTCGTCTCTAGGTCAGTGTGTTTTTTTTTCTAAAAACGGTAAATTACCATTCACGATTTTCATTTAATCATCAAAAACATTGATAAATTTTTCATCAATTTTTCATCCATTTCGATGCTCGATTACAAGTAAATTAAACGCAAAAGTGAAATATTTCAAATAATTATTGTTGTCACTAGTGCATTTCAATTTGATGGTTGGTTAACCTGTGTAAACATAAGAGTCCCCAAATGACGAATACAATTAAATGATTAAAAAACGTTTATGTATTGCGATGACAATTAAAAAGTTGATGATAGACTACGTACTGAATGAGTTGCTTTATTAACTGAGCTAATAATAATGGGTATTGGATACTACATTCATCTTCTTCTAGACGCGATCATCGATTGCATCTTTGTGATATTTAGTGGACGTAAACATGAAGTACTTGCACCGCTTTCAAATCCAATCGTTGGAATGGGCGCGAAGAAATTGGCGCATCGAATTCGAACGCGACAATTGTCATCCGAGGAGGTTGTGATAGCTTTCATAAAACGCATCAAAAAGATAAATAGTATCATAAATGCGGTGGTGGATGAACGGTTTGATGAAGCGATATTGGAAGCACGGAAATGCGATCGTCTTTTAATGTCCCAAGCGGACCCGGAGGAATTAGTTCAAAGCCACCCATTTCTAGGTTAACTATCATAAACATATCTTCAGCACAAACTAATTAATTATGATTGTAGGGGTTCCATTTACGACGAAAGAGTCGACGCAATGTAGAGGAATGAAATGCAGCTTCGGTTTGATGCCTAGAAAGCACTGCATCGCCGAGGAGGATGCACAGGTTATAAAGTACATGAAAGAAGCGGGCGGGATACTAATAGCGGTGACAAACGTTCCACAACTGAATCTATGGTTTGAAACACATAATCCTGTTTATGGAATCACTAAAAATCCTTATGATACAACGCGAATTGCAGGTGGATCATCGGGTGGTGAAGCGTCGCTGATTGCCTCTTGTGGCTCGCCGTTTGGAGTCGGTAACTCATTCGCCAAAACGTAATCTAATCTAGAATCAAATACAATTGGTTGCAGGCACTGATATCGGCGGCTCGATACGTATACCAGCGTTCATGTGCGGTGTGTTCGGGCATAAATGCAGTAGCAGACTAACGAGAACGAAGGGATTAACATATCGTGATGGAAGCTCCGATGAGACAACAATGCTGGTGGTTGGTCCTATTGCAAGACACGCTGAGGATCTTGTATTTGGATTGGAGATCATGCTCGGACCTGAATCCAAAATGCTAAATCTCGACATTCCGGTCGATTTCAAATCGCTTAAATATTATTTTATGGCCGAGAATGGCGATCCGCTATGTTCGAACTTGAGCGGTGAAATGCGCAATATCATGAAAATGTAGGCATGATTAATTGCATTGTTGTTTTCTCCATCATTACTTATCGTTTTGCATTATTACAGGGTCGTTGATTACTTTGGTCGTTTCGCTGATGTTACGGAGATAAAGCTGGAGAATATGCAGTACAGCTCGAAGCTATTCAAATATTGGGTGTTGAAGGAAGATTACTCCAATTTCAAATACGACGTCACTGGGAGACAATATAATGTTAATGAGTTATTAATTATACTGTATGGAAATTTTTAATTGTTTCATGTTTTTTGTGTAGGCTGGAGCTTGGATTGAGTTATTGAAATTTTTGTTACGTCGTAGCGATTTATCATTCAGCGCAATTATGATGTTATTCAACACTCAAGTTCTGCCAGCTGTTAATCCTAAATGGGCTGAAAGGATTACGGAGCAGCTACGTGACAGTCTATTGGTTAGTTAATGTCACAGTCAACACTCCTACAGATTTATTATGATTATATCTTAAATTATAGAGTATTCTTGATGATGATGGTGTGTTGTTTTTCACATCATGGCCCACTACAGCCCATAAACATCACGTCGGCTACTTCAGGCCCTACAACTTCTCCTATATGAGTATATTCAACGCGTTAAAAGTGCCTGTCACGCAAGTGCCTCTCGGTCTATCGCAGAACGGACTTCCCATTGGGATACAAGTGGTCGCTGCACCGTACAACGATCGTCTTTGCCTGGCCGTCGCCGCCGAATTGGAGAGCATTTTCGGCGGCTACGTATCACCATTCCCATTCACCAAATAATCGTGTTGCTAGATAATTAAATGCTGTTTATTACACTGTTATTTTGTACGATATTGTTTTTTTTATTCCTACCAAAAAAAAATATTATGCGTTGATTGCACCATAGTTGTAATGTAGTTGTTCGATTCAAATTACCCGCTCCCAAAACCGTTTCGACATCTAACGGCTAAATTCGACGTTTTTGTATTATTAAATAAAAAATCTCGCAGCAGACTGGCGCATTCAGCCGGCAAAATCTGATATCTATTAATAGAGTATCTGCGGGTAATAGTAGGAGGAAGTGTTGTATAAACATACATCGCGTATTGTTTTGTAAAAGCCCGCTGTTGTTGTGCGTTCAAATCAACGATTTAAATTTTTACTGTCACCGGTGGATGACAATGGCAACAAACGAAGATTCAATACACGAGTGCGTGCAGTATTTTGAAGGTGTTGAGAAATTGTTAGAAATTTGGTTTACGAACACGCCGGACGATTCTAATAATAAGAATGCAGATTTACGCAAAATTCCAAGGTGAGTTTCATTAATTTCGCTCGCATGCACTTGTTGGTGTGTGATAAACACGCAAAAACATTGATTTTTCTTGATGCCAACCGACGGTGATAGTACAACCGTTCCAATAATACATTTTCATGTTTGTTGTGTTTTATTTTTTACTCTCTATGTTTTTCTCTTCTCTTCTAGGAACAAACTTGAATCGCTTTTAAAAATCGTACGATGCGAGATTATTAGTTTCGTTCGCAATGAGCAAGTCGATGCCTATGTTTTAAGGTAATAGAAAACAATTTATTTAAATTCTCATTTCAATGTTGCGATCTGTAATCAAATTCTGTATGTGTGTATGCGTACGTGTGTTTGAGGTCAAAATAATTTACATTTTATCAACCACGTTGGTGCGATGATTAATTAAAATGATGCAATAGTAAAAAGTGTAAAAATTTTAAGAATTGGTATATTTTGGCTTAGTTAAGTTATCGATTAGTTTACGTTCTGACCAAGGGCAAGGTCATTTTTATCTCAATCTATTTTAATTTATAGCTGCAAAGTTTCGCTTTGTTTAACAACAATGGCACACTAATAATGTTCCACTAATAGTAATAATCGTTTATATACTTTTTTCTCAATTACTAATTTTTTATTAATACATAAAAAAAATTTTTTTAGTTAAATTATAAGGTCAATGTTCAAAGTGCAATATTTTATATTAAATGTGCTCTTGTATGTATTAATATGTATGATGATATGGGCAGGATCTATAAATATTTGTCTAGATCAAAAGTTGTGTCAATACTCGTTGATAATGGAAAAATTTTAGGTCAGGCTCAAACCAGTAAATTGCAATTTTTCCAATTAAAAATTTTCTTGTTATTTTTGCAATATATATGTATATAATATTGTAAAAGCAGAATCAATAAGTTCATTGAACGTCGATTATCAAGAAAGTAATGAAAAGGTTAAGGCCTCAATTTAATTATCAATAAAAGAATTGTATATTAATATGTATAATATTGCAAATCACGTGCGGCGAATTTGATGATTTTTTTCTTTTCTTTCTTTTCTATGTAATCTTGCAGCGAAAGTTCCATGTTCATCTCGCAGCGCCGTTTTATAATAAAAACGTGCGGAACCACCATGCCGCTGTTGTGTCTGAAACACCTTCTGCTACTTGTTGAGCAATACGCTGGCTTTACCGACGTTGAAGAACTCTTTTTCTCGCGTAAGAATTATAAAAGACCTGAACTCCAGGTATCGCCGCATCAAGATTTCGACCAAGAGGTTTCTTTGCATTTCATAATACAAATTATAATATAATTTCTGTTTGATTTGCCCCAATCGTCGGTAACAATGCAAATATACTGTTTCTTTTTTTTATATTTTAGGTTGCGTTATTAGATAGTCTCTTTCCAGACGGTTCGGCTTACTGTATGGGAGCGTTGAATAAAGATTGTTGGTTTTTATATACATTAAATACGATGCCCGAACCATCGTCTCCGTTACTCGATCCGGATCAAACGTTGGAAATACTTATGACTGATTTAGATCCTGACGTTATGGCAATATTTACACGAGAGTATTGTCTTAGCGCTGCTGAAGCTACAAAAGTATGTATTCTATGTCCATCAGCAGCATCCAATTCATTAGACCCTTATTATTAGATCGTTAATTTATTACACAACAATCTTAAGATGCAATATTATTGTGTAGTGACATTTCTGCATGTTTTAATTATAATTGAATCCAATTAGACTAATTGTTTAGTCATTTTTTTATAATGAAAATTGGTTATAAACTATATTAAAAGTTGTATGAGCGCTGTTGAAGCTATAAAATTATGTATTATATCCATCAGCAGCATCCAATTCATTAGAGCCTGTTACAAACTATATAGGTACTAGATCGTTAATTTATTGCATAACAATCTTAGTTAAACAAGCTGGACGATGCAATATTATTGTGTAGTGACATTTCTACATGTATTAATCAAAATTGAATCCAATAATTCTAAATCTAGGCCATTTATAAAAAATTGGATTATGAATTATTAAAATATTTATCAGTAGCAACAAATTTATTAGACTTTTTCAGGTCCTTTTGTAAATTCTATATTGGATCGTCGAAATTATTGTTAATTTGCACAATGATTTTTAGTAATCGAAGTTAGAATGTTTTGAATGCATGTTTTAGTCAAAGTTTAACTCATTAGTCCTAGTTGCATAGTGATTTTTGGAATTTTATTCGTTTATAAATTATATATCAACAAGTAGCATTTAGTTTATTAGACGTTTACGCTCCCTTTCGCAAATTTTAGGGTAAATATCTTAAATCTGTCATTATTTTATTGCACAACAATTGGTTATCCAAGCTGGAAGATGCAATATTATAACATATCTGCATGTTTTAATCAAAATTGAGTGATATTTTGGATCTTAGGCTTGTTTTATAAAAAATAATGGATTATAAACTATATATGCACTATGTATCAGCATCTAATTTATTAGACTTTTACAGACCGGTTTGCAAATTTTATATAAGATATTCAAAGTTAACGTTAATTTATTGCACAAAAATTTTAGTTTACATGTTTTTTTGTCAAAATTGAAGCCACTAATCCTAATTATATAGCGAGTTTTTCCAAACAACATCCAATTTATTAGATATTTTCAGACCATTTTGCAAATTTTATATAAAAAAAATCATTAATTAATTTCACAACAATTTAAGTTATCCAAGCTGCAAGGTGCAATATTATTGTATAACAACATTTTAGTCAAATTAACCCTAATTGTATAGTGATTTTTTTATATAAAATCGTCCAAAAATGTTTTTCTCCCTGAGATATCCCTTTGCGAGCCAAAATAGACTGATTATATCTATGAAAGTATTGCAGTGCATATTTAAAACTAAAAATATCATCGTTTCTCAATATACGAGCCTGAAGTCGAAAGCTATATGTCGACAGTCAGACACAGACAGACTGTAAAAGATTAAACTATATTAAAAGTTTAAAACAACTATATCTTTTACGTAGAGTAAATTGATAATATTTATGTCTAAGGTCCAATATACATACTACAAATGACGTGTTTATTACAACGTATTACTGACCCCAAACAGGTGTTTGTAAATACACATGTATATAATGCGGAAAGATTGCAATGATTTATCGATATACAACATAGACGTAACAGTGTAGTAAGTAGATATGTATTTAATATCATTTTCATGATAATTTTTGTGTGAAAAATGTTCACGTTGTCTGGCAATAAATAAATTGACATTGATTTTAATGACCCGCAACGAGCACATAAAATTTAATATTGCTAGAATGCAATCGCTATAAAAATTGTATATGTATTCAATGTAAAAATCATTAATTGAATAAACCGCGAAGATGTTTTATAAATAATTATATCAAAATTGGGTTAGATAATATAGACCCCCGGCGTGTTTTATTGAAGTTTAATCATATTTATTCGCTATTTGTGCGTGAGTAATAATGTTAGCGCTAAAAACTTGATTAGCTAATAATTTTATAAACAATTTATCTATTATCGCATTATATTATAGCATAGAAAGAGCATTATTATTTCATTTTTCAATGTTACGAAAGTAGATAGATATACATAATAGGAATTTTATCATCCCACTTTGTGTTAATGTGTTTAAATTGTAACAAAGCAATTAATTCGTCTTAAGGTCACTCGCAAAATGTTAAATAGTAAGCATTAAATTATCTATATATATTTAACATTGGTTATCGTCAGTATATTCAATTAATGATTGATAAAAAAATAATTAAAATTTGTGGAGTGTGTTGCATAAATGTATTCCAACCAAAAAAATTATTATATTTCATTAGAATTATGTAATTGTAAAATAAATTTATTATATTAGGAAGTTACACTAAAATGTGCATTAAAAGCATTAAATTAATGTAATACACACTGTGTATTAGCAATCTGAGTGGAATTTAATACAGGCACGTTTTCAGTATTACTTACTGCACAATGTTATCAATTTGTGTTTGACTTCTCACAACTGGAAATAACGAATTCAACAACTTAATGTTATCATTTGAAATCGCTTTTTGATAAATATAAAACGCTTGCTTGGTTTTGATTATTAAAAGGCTTGCATTAAACAATATTAATTATTACTAACTGTATTCGTAGAAAAACAATTATGTTAATACAACTTGTCAACATAAACTATAATTTTTTTGTAATAATAGTACTTTAAAGTTATTTGTTTGTGGATTGCAATTTTTTATTGACAATTTGTATCCCAATGGAATTTTCCACACTTCTGTGGCATACCTTACTTTTATTATATCCCAATCGATGTGCATGAAATAAATCAGTAACTACCATACTTTGCGGACTCAAAGGCACAAAAGAGCTATCTTTTTGGTGACATTTATAAGCTAAATAGAAAATATTGCTAAAATATTTTAATAGAACATACACATTCATGTCTCCATTTACATACAGAGTTTCGCTCTATTGGAAAGTGACTCTACCATTTGACATTTCTGGCTTTTCAATTTAAATCAATATTTAAAAAACAAAGAAACCAATTAACAAACAATATTTAATAAAATAAAGTACAAGATTTGTTTGCTGCAAACAGTCCAATAAGGGACAAACCCGTTTAAACTCTCTATCTCTATATTTTCCCTACTTGTAGTAAACAGGATAAGCATTTAAGTTATATTAGCTTAGCAGACTCAAACTCTTCCAAAATAGATAAGAACCTTCTCGTTCTGAGGAGCTCTATTACCATTTGAGGAGTGCCTTACAATCCGAAAAGCACGGTAGAAAATAAAATGTAGATTAAGTAGTTAATATTGTTGTCTGTCTTCTTTTTCCAGAAGTCTGGTATTGATAAGATAATTCCAAATATGGTAATTGATGACTATTTGTTCGAACCGTGCGGATATTCAATGAATGGTATTTTAAAAAATGTAAGTGTACAAAAGTTTTAACGAGCTGTTTCAGTGCGATCATATTATAAATAGAAATAATATAAAATAGATAAACAAAAAAAATAATACTGAGTAAATACATGTCTTTGTTTTCTTCATGAACAGATAACCGCAGACATGGGTTCTGTAAGTAAAATTAAAATTTTATGTAAAAGAAAGCAGTTAGTTGTGTTGATATATTTAAATGTTTTTTTTTCATTATTCTTTTCTTTACTATTCTTTTATTCTTATTATTATATGTGATTGATTAATTAATAATTCAATTCTAGCAGCTGTACTGTAACTTGGTTTTTTTGTGTTTGTTGTAATTCTAGGGTTCCTATATGACAATTCATATTACACCCGAGTCAGATTTCTCATATGTGAGTTTTGAAACGAACGTATCGCTTGCCTCATATCGTGATATCATAACAAGAGTATTGCAAATATTTAAACCTGGAAAGTTTTCGATTACCGTATTTGCAAATCAGGTATTGTATACACAATTTGATAAGCAACAATTGACCGATGATTAATAATTGCTTGTGTTTTTGTTTCATTTAATGCGAATATCAACAAATGCAGTCGTCGAAGGTGAAAGATTTCAGAGAGATGCAGATTGGTGGTGGGAAGATTGGCGAATGGAATCGACGTGATATGCAAGTGTGCCGTTTCAAGAATTACGATTTGCTTTATTTATTTTACAGCAAATTTCCAAGCTGAGGGTATCCCGCCAAGCTGTATCCATTTACAGCTTTACAATCTGATTACAATTTAACGCAATATATTCTTATAATTCATAACTGTAATGATTATTTCGATCGTAACAAATTCAATTATTCCTCGTTTCTATTTTCGTTAACGTTGCCAATCTTAGTATTTTTATTCAATGATTTCGGTTTAGTACTAATTATATTCTGTTGGTGGCTTAATAAAATTTCATGAAATCTATTTTTATTCTAACAAGCATGTTTAGGCTATTTTAGAGATTTTATTGTATAACGACCTATGAGGGTTTAAGCATGAAGTCCATCATCATCGTTTTATGTTGTTATTAAATAAGTAATTATGTAAAAACAAAACAAAAATCACATATCTATTTAAATAACAACTTTTATGTCTGTTGTTTATCATTTGTTTGTTAGAGGCAACTATGCATGGAATCCTGTTCGTGTTTAAAACAAATCAAAACAAACAAGAATTTAAACAGGATTGAAGATAAACTAACTATCCTATAATATTGTTAAATAAATGTCTTAGTTTATATAAATATATATGAAAACAAAAAAATTAAAGCAATGCATGATTTATCTTTCGTTAGTATTTTAGATAATTATATAAATATGTTAGATGATGTCATAAAATATAGTCTATTGTTATTATATAAAAAAAAACATGTTTTAATCAAATCAATCGATTTTCAGGGTATTTACCGAAAATAGAACGAAAGCTATAATTCGTTAAACTTCAGTAAATAAATTAAATTTAACGATTAGTTCTTCTAAAAAAAACTATCCTTGGACAACAATTTAAGGTAAATTTTGGGTTGCAAGTAAAAAATTAGTTAGTAAATCTATAAATATTTAACAACATAACGCAAATTGTGTAACCTGAATAAAAATCTTTCACCACTGCGCGAAAATTCAGTTAATTTCATTTGAATTTAACCTACAAGAAAAATAATAAACTTACAACTAGTCCGCGATTTAATTAAAAAATAAAATTTTACAATAAATCATGTATGTTACTTTGTGTAGTACTTTTGATATCAGAATTTTAATATACCCGCTATATATAAGTGTGATTAATAAACCTTAAATATGTTTAACAATCTCTCCGAAATATTTTTGCTTTTTTCTAATATTCCCCGATGAACAGATTGAAATTGATATTGTTTTAATAGTTATTGACAGATATGTGCTGTCATGTTTTCTTGACTAACTAGCGTATTATTTTGGCATTCGACTGATAATTATCGTAACTTTGCGTCAACTTGGTAGTTTTTTTTTTAATAGCAGATATATGGATGTTATTTGTTCATTGGAAACTAACAATTAAGATCGTTACAAGCTGTAAAATAAAGCGTTAATGTTAAAAACAATGAAAATATGTATTAAAAAGAAGAATTATTTTATTAACTTACAATTGGTAATATTTACACGTTACAATGATAGGTTTTAGTAGGAGTAGAACTATTGCCCTTTTCTCCATTTCTCGGCCGATGAAAATTCAGTCATTGGTTTGCCACTAATTCCGCAGGTGCCGATACCTACACGTCCATTAACAGAGTCGGGCGATGCAAATATGCTCTTCCCTTTAACGCCCGCTTTTTTATTTTTGCTCGCTTTGTTATTGAAAGCCAACCATTTGTTTTTCTCGCACTCGCGCTCCTCCTCGAGCTCTTTAAAGCGCTGCATCTTTTTCTGCTTCTTTTTCTTTAAATATTCCTTATTATTAAGCTTTGCGCGTTTCAGCTTTTCAGCTTCAGAAAGTTGACGTTTCTCGCCTGTGAATTCTTTTAATTCTGATAATGTTGTAACACCTCTGTTTTTATAAGCTTCAAAAGTAACATTTACCTGGCCATCGGGATTAATCGAATTTATACGTGCTGCATAGTATTGATTGTTATCGCTCCATTTCGCCATGCATAGATCGCCAACACGCCACAGCTTTTTCTTTTTGTTTTTGGCAACAAACTCCTCGACAGCTAAAAGTGACTTTGTGATTTCATCATCTTCCGTCGGGTGCATGGGCATCTCATTGTATTCTGGTTGATTGGCAGCTTCTTCAGCTTTTGTTTTGAGATCTTGTGTTAGCTCGATCACTTCTTCTAGATCGACTTTCAGTTTTTGCAATTCCTTGTTGTCTGAATCAGTTAGCAGCGCAGCTTCAACTTGTTGCAGTTGCAATTTGTAATTTTGTAAATCATCAGCCATAATTGTGTTAGTTTTGCAATATATTTATTATAAATAATAATTATTACCTCCTTACCGAGATCAATTATGGATAAATTATCAGAAAATCGCCAATATTTTCTCGATCTGTTTACAAAATGGCGTACCTACTTTTGACAGCAAGAATCGTTTTCGATGTTTTCGATTCTGCACACGAAAACTCCCGAAGAGATAATCGATTATGATTCGTTGGAAAATAAAGTTCATTTTGACCTAATTTTTGTAAAACGTATGTCTGTACTAAATTCATCTAACGTTATCGCGGTTATCGCTATCATTTATTTCATCTTCGCAACCACGTGGTATTTTGGATATCGTTTCCCATAATTATAACACACAAATTTACAACAACAAATTACTAATACAACAGATGAGAATATGGTATTAAAAACGAATAATCTGAATAATATATAATACATTTTATTCTTATGTTATAATATAAATAAAATATAGAGAATTTAATAAAATTGAAAACAATCATATATTAATTTTTGATCAAAACATTATTTTTGCTATATTGCTTATTCCCGTGGACGGTGCATTAGAATGGTTTAGTTTTTAGATGCACTTACGTCTAAAACGATATAAAAAGATTAAATTTATTGCAATTGTTAGTCCTGTTTTACTCTGCTCCTTCAGAGATAATTCGTAAACAAAATTCACAATAAATTGCTCTTCAATATCTAATCATCTATGCTTTTCCCCGTTCTTTATAGAGATGAAAAGCCATAAAAAAAATTTCAAGTTAGTTTTTTTAGTAATATTGAAAAGCAATCTATTAACGATTCTAACTACAAATTATCGCTGAATGGGCAAGGCAATATGTTTACCTCTTCTTTCCTTAGCCTGAGACCAAAAACCAGACGAAGATGGCTGTACATAATTGCTAATGAGAATCGAATCATCGCTGGTTTTTATATTGTCATCAGCACATGGTGAGACCTCATCGATGAAGTCTTCAATCGATTGAATGGTTTCAAAGTAGTCGATTGGAAAACTATATAACAAACGACATTTGTAATTCTTATTGTTTTGCCAAATAATTTATTAAAGTGTTGTATGGAATTTTTGTAAGTAAATGCAGACTGTTTTTTCTTTGTACGAAATTGTTAAAATTTTAACCAATATGTGCGATGTACTAAATCAAAGTGCTCACCATCCAAAAACATTTTAAGAAACTGAACTGATTATGGCTAAAGGAAAAAGAGTTAATATTTACTTATAAACATTCCAACTATAGTAATATTTATTTAACATTGCTTACCTCACCGACTTTCTTCGTTTCGGTATTTTTGTCGGTTTCTGCATTTCTTTTTTAAATTCTGCTTTTCTTTCCTCCAACGTCAACCCCCAATTTATCCAGTTTAAATCATCTGACTCATCTGGCACATATCGCTCCAAAATTTCAATATTCTCATGCATTCCAACACTTTTTACAGTAAATTCAAATTGGCTGAAGCTAATCGGAGATGAAGGATGAAGACGATCAGAACAGCTTGATGTGTTGACGGAAACAGAGTGAAAGATGTGATACCACGCGGCTGACGCAACTAGGATTGTCAACCCCAAGTAGTTATCAGAGAAAAAGGCGCTCTTTCTTAAAAATAAATTAATTTCTATATAAAATTCATTTAAATTGTTACTTGCGCATAATATATATTGAATATTAAATATTTTCAATGGCAGCATTTAGCGTTATGCATTATTTCATTCACTAAAAAGGCTTTAATAGATTTTTTTCAATACTGAATTTTATTTCTTATTTACTTATATATTATATATATTTTTAAAATTTATTTTTAAAGTTGGCCATACTGATTTCAAATAGTTCCAACAGCAACGTTGTCAGACTTGGAGAATATTCTTTAAATGTAAAGAAATTTACCACGGGTTAAGAGAAAAAGGAAAATACTAGCTAAATCTAAAACAAACTTATGATGTTATTTTTCTCATTAATTATCATTCAGTTTATATAAATTAGGATATTGCAGAGATTATCTAATTCATATTAAAAGAATTATTAATTTGAGGAAAAATATATTTTCTATATGGCTACACTGTCCAAGTCCAACAGTTCCAATGCGTTCCAAACGTTCCAAACGGTTCCAAACGTTCCAAAATCAAAACGATTAGAACCACATGTGTCAACTATAACCTATAAAATAAAGAACGGGTTACTTCAGATTTAATAATGGATAGCGATATAAGTGAAGAATACAGTGATGTCGAGAAGGAAATTGATGATCAAAGTCACCAGAAATTGCTGAAAAAAATCATCAATCTAACGAATAAGCAATATGTTAAAAAGGCGGAAAGAAGCGAGCCGACTTCTAAAATATCAGAGTATGATTTAGTGAAATGTGAAAAAGTACATATTGAACCTGAGTACCTCATAACAAAATTCAAGAAGAAGGATAAGAAGGAAGTTCATAAAGATTTAAAAGGAGTAAGGGGTTCGACCTTAAAAAGACCGTTGCCAGAATTTCGTGCAGAAAAAAAACGCCGAGAGCAGGGCTATTTGGACACAAAAGACGAACTATACAAATGGGAGCCGGTTGTTTTAGCAAATCGCGTGGCTGAACAACTAAAATTTCCTTTGCTAACCGATACAAAAGTGAAGGAAGTCAAATCGGAATCGGCCATTAACACACGTATTAAATCAGACTTACAGAAG
>JARJDW010012023.1:0-30365 GCA_030264715.1 Adinopsis sp. GC000173
ATTTGTTTGAATAATGCAAGCGTAGCTTAAAATGACTGAAAAACTATTATATTTAGATAAGTTAGATACTATTTTAACCACAAATTAATAATTAATTTATATTTAGATATATTATTGAAGCAGTGTAGGTCAAAATCACCAGAAAAGAAGCTTTTTAAAATAAAATTATATTTGTTTGAATAATGCAAGCGTAGCTTAACCCTTTGCACTTCACTGTCGCCATATAGGTGACATTCAGGTTTTGACTTCCGGCTTGCATATTGAGTAACAACGACTTTCTAAGTTTGACAACTGCACTGATTTACCTTCATAGTGATGTTTTTTAATAGCAGCGCATATTTTCAGCCCTTTTTGGCCAGCAAAAGAGGTGTTTCAGAGCAAAATAGGCTTTTTCAGAGGGGCTGAAAAAATAATTAAATAGTGCAAAGGGTTAAAATGACTAGACAACAAACTTTTTTCTGAAAAACTATTATATTTAGATAAGTTAGGCACTATTTTAACCACAAATTAATAATTAAATTATATTTAGACATATTATTGAGGCCGGTGTAGCTCAAAATCACTAGAAAAGAAAAGTTTTATTTAATATTATATACAAGATATTCTGTATACGTACTGAAAAACTGTTAGAGAATACTATTTTAACAACAAATTAATACTAAAATTATGTTTAGACATATTAAAGAGGCAGGTATAGCTCAAAATCACTAAAAAACAAACTTTTTATTTAATATTGCACACAAACTATTTTATTCCACTGAAAAACTATTATATTTAGGTAGATTTGTTCCATTTTAACAACAAATTAATAATGAAATTATATTTATTTGAAATGACGCAAGAGCGTAGCAAATATGTATTTTGTGTTTGCGTAGTGTTTTGATAAATTAAATTATCTTGTGTATATGTATGTAAAGTTGTTTAATGAAATGATTAGCTCTCACAACAGAAATGTTACTTGTCATTTTCCACGGTAATTGTCGTTCGTGTGTGCATTCTAAGCAGAGCGACATTTTTCGCAATGATTTGTTTAATTATTATTTGTATTACTATTATTATTATTATTCTGCTGCTGCTGCCGATGCTTAGCTTTTTATACGACGATAAAATGTGTGGTATTTTCTAGTCAAGTTTTTAGTGACGCATTCTTATATAAAATGCAATAAACGCCCCACTAGTTTTATGATCGCAAATTAAATTGTCTTTTATGTGGAATTATATAATTAAATGATTAGTTTAGAGCAGGAACAGGACTTGTCATTTTCGCGCGCAAATATAAATTGCGGTAAACTAAGCCATTAAACAATACGAAAACTTTTCACGTAAAACGTATTTGCTTTTTCATTAAAAGTTATTAACCTGAAACATGAAAAAGCCTATTGTTGCATGATACAATGTTACAAAGTAGGTGTTATCATATTTTAGTATTCATTCATACATCACTTTTTCGTGTTTTTGTCTGTGCGAGTTGCTAATTCAAATAAACTCATATTGTTACATTATACGCGGGGTTGGTGACTGTCAAGGCGGACATACAACATATGGCAGTGAGTTATGAATCTGAAGATGAGACAATGGGGAAATTACATGCACGTAGCCGACGTGCCACAGCACTCTACAGCAAACAGGACATCTTGGAGCAGTATTGCATATCGGAGCGGGGTCTTGGCGCGCTCGAAACGGATCGTCGCAGCTTCTTCAGTTGCTTGTCGTCGCACCAGCTATCACCCTGCACGCGCTCCTCCATATTGACCGTGTGCGTGCGGCAAAAGGTGCCAAGCGATGAGAATCTCGCCGATCTGTACCGCCGTCCGCCCGCCTATGCCACCTATCCGAGAAAGCCGAGGTCTGTCCGCATCGCCTCATCTTCTCTCGCACAACGCGGTAAAACTTTGCAGCTGATCGTTTTTATTCATTATTATTCAGATGGGGTCCGCCGCCGCCGGAAATTTACAACTACGATCAGGACTTGAACAGTTCGTACTTTCGTCGAAAAGGCCATACCGAGGCGAGCTCATACCAATGGATGCCTTCCGATGACGAGTCCGTACGCATGGAGCGGCCGCGATCGATTTTAGATCATCATAGTCATCATAGTCACACGACACCGCACAGGTAAAATACTCTCGCACAACAAGGAATATTAGATGGTATA
Source organism: Adinopsis sp. GC000173 (assembly GCA_030264715.1). NCBI lineage: Eukaryota > Metazoa > Arthropoda > Insecta > Coleoptera > Staphylinidae > Adinopsis > Adinopsis sp. GC000173. The sequence goes on from JARJDW010012023.1 coordinate 2,156, forward strand.
GGTAATCTATTTGTGCGATTCCAGAACGAAACATGTAAGTTTTGCACGTTCGCACACATTGACATCGTTTGATGATGCGGTAGTCTCATTGGGCGCATCGACAAGCAGCTTGAGTACATCCGCTCGCAGCCATGAACGACTCATTGATATCAGGCGATCGTTGGATCGAATCATTCCCATCACCAAACAACCGGAATTCACCGACAACATGGTCGTTATGGGTAGGGAGATAATTTTATATATTTATATATGATATTTATTACCATTTCGAATGATATGACAAAAAATTGCATGTTTTTTCTATATTGGTATGTAGTGATTCATTGTCTCTTTCTCTATGTATATGTAGAAAAAATGATACGCACGCCAATGAAGACGCAAGCGACACAAACGGAAGCGTGCCTCGGTCGAAAGCCATTACCACCAGGCCAAATCAATTTAAGTCCTCGCACCGTCCACCGAGTACGTGATTCATCAAAATGTGCCTGTTGAATTATTTATGTATATATTTTTTCCACACATCTGTTCAATCTAGGTGAAAATGGTATCGCAGGGCGCCCAAACGAACGGCATCATTATAAACGGTCGTAAATTGACGAAATCGTACTCGGAAGCCGGTGCCAAGTTTGGACCGTCGACGACCGACGCGACGACGCCTGATCCATCATTCGACCACGAACCGTTGCATCGTACATTGTCTGATGAACCGCCACGCTCGCCCTTCATATTGACATCACCGCCGCCCGACCTGCTCCCGCCCATTCCCAGCGATTCCTCATCGATAACACGCAGCGAGCACGATTCGGAGGAATCCGAGTGCAAAAAGGAGATTTTCATCGACTTCAAACCGCAAATACCGACGACGAATAAGAAATTATTAACGAAAACGGCTTCCGATGGGGAGATACTTATAGATCAGCGTAAACTATTTACGGCCGCGCCGCCGACATCACTAAGCCACGAGAATATATTGAGCGTTGAGGATGAGGAGGATGTGTCGCCCGATAAATATGCGCCGTACTTCAAAACGACTATCAGACATGAGGGAATCTTTAAGGATTTGGACGATCATGTCTTTTCGTCAATTGATGAGGAGGGTAATGGTTTATATCCGCAAGATTCGATCGACGAGGTGTTCCATGAAAAGTATATTTACGATGGCAAGTATCTGAAGGTGGAGGGCTCGTCGACGAGCGAGGGGGAGGCGCGCAAGTCGGATGACGGACAGGAGGATGAATGTGTTGTGCCATCATTTTATGTTAGAGAGGATAAATCGCCGTTTGCGTCTAGCGATTCGCTAGATTTAAGGTTGTTTCGCTCGTTATTAATGTAATCCGTTTTAAGATTAACGCTTTTTATGGGTGTTACTTTAGAGATCATTCGGATGGGATTTGGAATGAATCACAAGCTACCGTCTTGCAGGCGGATTCCGGAACTGATAATGGTACTGCCTTGAGCGATATGGCGGTAACATCACCAGTATCAATAAAGCTGCTGACGCCTTCGTCGAGACGAAAACATTTACTTATGATGCAACACCAACAAAGGTCTTCAATTGATACGGAAGCCTTAGAAGAGGAATTGGTGGACCAATTAACAGTTAGATTAAATTTAATTGTTGCATTCATCACATGTGTCCGACTAACGAATGAATGTGTTTATGGCAATGTTACAGATAGCCAGACCCAGCTCGCCAAGGGTAGTGTTAGAGACGCCTAGCATATCAGTGAAGGGGCCTGAACCTAGTACTAGTAAGCATTATTTGCAGTTAAGGAAAAAGACAATATCACCGACCACATATAAGCAGCGTCGAACGCCGGAACCTCCTGCCGAATCACCGCAACCAGCTGTTGTTCCAGACTTACTTTTAGCGCGCACCGATTCCGGAAGGACCAACACCGATCTTTCCGAAAGTACAACAACCACCGACGACTACATCACTGCCAATTCGACAGACAGTTCGCGAAGGAGCACATCGGCGAGGGTAAGAATTATTGTATATATCTCGTATTTAAATTCAGCGCCCGCCGCGCCGCACCGCGCATCTTGTTTAATTAAATTTTAATTAAATCGCATTTTTCATTTCGTTTCGCAGGGTGCCGAACGAATACGCGCCCATCCGCCGCCCGCACCAGATGGCAGCTCCTTCGAAAGTGCATCGTCAATTTACAGTTTAACGAAAGGTGATTATTTAGGTGATGATATGGTGGTGCCGTCCTTCTCACCACCGATAATTGAAGAAAGCGAATTAGCATGTACACCAGTGCCTGAAGTACGCACGGGCCGTTCCTCACCGACTGGCAGCAGCTCATCGTCGGGCAGCTACAGTTTGAATGGGTCCTGTCCTGACCTGCCTCATCGACGACCATCAGTGCCTTCTCCAAAAAATGTGCCATCTGTTTCTGAGGACGAACGCAGCGCTCATTATTCCTCATCCGGTTATTATGATTCGCCGTTGGAAGACGAGTACGTGTCTTTTTCTTCAACTTGTTTTGAAATTCAAATTTAATTCTATATAAACTGAACAGCGCGACATGGAAGTCCGAACGCAAGGATGATGCGAAGGGAGCGAAAAAGAAGGAGGTTGAAGCAGCCGAAAAGGTTTTAAAGCCATCCACATCGAAAGAGTTATTGAAATCATTGGAAAAGCCAAAACAGCGCAGGATTAGGACGAGGAGCCCAATGCAAATGCATCGTAAACTCCAACAACTGAAAAAGTCACCAACCGCTCAGGCAGAACAGGAATGGGAGAAAACTTTCGAGGATCGTAAACCTTTAACGTCTGACGATTCTATTACAAATGAGCAGTCACCTAGAAAATGCAAAAAGCCAAGAGAGAAGGGACGTAAATCACCGAGATCGCCAATTGGTAGAAAACGAAGCGATAGCGTTGATGAAAAATCCAGGAAGAAAACACTTCCGAGAAGCGAGGAGACGGCGACGGCCATCAGTCCACAAAGGTAGAAAATTTCTTATACGAATCTCGTTGCCGAATCTCTCTTATCAATGAAAAATTTTCAGTCCTCAATTATCGCCGACAAAGCAAGAAATACGTGATACAACAAGATTGAAAGCACTGAGCGCTGAATCTTTACGTTCTGTTAGTCCTGGAAGCGATAGCGTTTTCTATAGCGATCCGAGTAGTCATGCCGCCGCCTCCGACCAGCACGTACACTGCCGCCATTGTGGCAAAGAAGTCGATATCGTTACCACCGATGACTTAGAGAAGAGCTGCAGCCAGCCCGATATCGTACAACCGCCGGCGGGGTTCGCTGACTCCCCACGCACAAAACAGCCCGTTCGATTGTTCAAAAAGTTTGAGAAACGTTATCGGTCTGAAGATCGGGGCCATGGCGATCGACGTCATTATCGATATCGCAGCGAGACATTGCGCGCAAAAGTTGACAAATCCAATTTGTAGCAAGTCTAAAAATATTTATTTCAAAAAATTTGTTTTAGTCGGAGGAGCGAGCTGGAAAAGCCGATAATGGTAAGGGTAAGTTACGGCCGATGGCGCGCTCACGTGAAGCCAGTTTGGAGGGATTACGTGCGACAGATTCCAGTCCGAGCATATTACCGGCGGCTCCGGACGACGAGGACGACTTAGGCCTGTATAACACGCCGTACATTGAACATTCATGGATTTACATCGATGATCGCGATCGGATTCCAAGCTGGAGCCGACCGCCGTCAGCAGGTCGGTCGATTTTCCATCTTATTCCACCGTCATTCACATCAACATTGCAAAATTATTCAAACGCAATGTTGTTTTGTTTACTCTTGTTGCAGAGGAGGAGTATTATTCGAACCCGGAGAGCACCGAATCGGAGCATGAATTTAAGAAGCGCTATCAGGCCATTACGCATCGCATGGTACATCGGAAATCCTGCCTTGAAATGTACAGGCGACAGGCGTCCAAATCATTCGGTGAGCATTTTTTGTTTTGCTGTCGTATACACGCAATGTGTTTGAATTCGCGCGCACACACACGACGGCGCCTCGACATCCAAACCACGACGAAGTTGTTACCGAAATAGCATCGTTTCAAACGAAAGTTATACTCTCAGGTCAACGCGCAACACGCATTCCGCGGCTGGTAAACATTTTTCGAAATACATCGTGTGCGTGCTTTACATATTTGTTTTCTTCTCCGCGCCGCCAACCAACCCAATCATTTATTATTCACAACGACTTAATTCCGCACACGCTGGAGGCGAACGCGCAGCCATGGTGGTGTTTGGTATGTTCTCTACTACTAATATAATGCCGCTTTATCATTTTTCTCATCCCGCAATAAATTGCTTTCTATTCATTCGCCTATATCAAACGCAAACAAAATGTGTCATTAAATAGTAACGAAATGTTGCTGCGGTTCTAGCTCCGGAATCGACGACCGGCGAACATGAAACGCTCCGTTCGAGTCTTGAGGAACTGTTAAAGCTGATGCTCGTTGTTTGGTGCAAGGAGAATCAGGCGTTACGTGTCATTTCGACAAAACCAAATGGTAAACAATGCGCGCATGTTTACTAACCCAAATTATGAAATGAATTGTGTGTGTTTGGCAATTATGTAACGCTTCGCACACCGAAAAAAGACGATTCAAGGCATTAAATTTACTAACTTAACACTTAATTAATCCAGCTTTGAAGTTTTAAGAATGAAAGAAGCTAAAGCTAATTTTTTGTATCTGAAAAGTTTGAAACAAGTACGAGTGATGATGATGATGATAATTTTAGGTGCCTAATCGGCTATTATTTTTAGTATTAATTAAGTGATCATACAATTAGTCACATTCAATTTGAATCCTAAATAAACACACTTAGTCCGTCTCTGCGTCGCGTTTTTATCGCTAATTAAACGCCAGCAACTAATTAACCTGCAATTTGACTAATAAACGACAACTAGGCGAAAAGTCGTATAGGTAAAATGAGACGATGGTGATGTAGCAGCGCGCAAACGACGCATTTTTCGCGTTTTCAACGTGTCGACGGATGATGACAAAAATTAGGCAATGATTCATTATATGGTCGTGTTTGAAACACGTATTTTGCATCGCGCAGGTGTAATATTCTAAAATTACACAAAAAGCAAAAATAGCCAGACGATTACTTACACATCGCATTTTATTATTATATCGAAGCGAACAACGTTGTTCACATATGTGGATGTGTGCACTTTTAATACAATCCTTGAAAACATTCTCATTTTATCGAATTATCGGTGCGATTTTTCTGTTTTATTTAGTCTGCGCGAAAAAATAGTCTGTTGGCATGTCATCATCGCGCCGCGGAAGCTAAAAATATGTTTTTTTTCATGACTAGGTCAAGAATGATTTTTTTCTCTCTCTATTGTAGTAAATTATGTGGATGATCGTTTATTTTTTTCTATTTTCTTTCTTGCAGAGAGCGATAAAACGGTGGTGGTGCGTCGTGAATCAGGCGAATTTGGGTTTCGCATACACGGCTCGAAGCCGGTGGTTGTTTCAGCTATCGAACCGGATACGCCAGCTGAAACTTCTGGATTGGAAGTGGGCGATATTGTTCTTGCTGTGAATGGGGTTAGCGTGTTGGATAAGAGTCATTCGGAAGTTGTTAAAATTGCGCATGCTGGAAGTGATACCCTTACACTTGAAGTAAATATATCGCTAATTTTGTATCTATTAGTTTATTACCAAACACGGTCTATTTACTTTGATTATTTGTTCGCCAACAAACTCAAAGCATGCTGTATATAAAGCGAATTTCTTATCGCATTTAACCTCTCTCAAAATTTGCGTTTACATAATATAGTACCTACACAAAAAATGTTTTCATCCAAAGCCAACAACAACAATTTTGATTACGATTAAGGAAAAAAACTAACAAACATTTGTTGCGAGCTATTTATAGATTTAAAATTTGTTTGATAATAATTGAAATGAGAGTAATTTATGTGATATTGTAATGGTAATTTAATCTTGATTTGGATTTGTATATAAGCGAATTGTGAAATGTATTGCATGAAAATGTGTGGGTGTAATTAATAGCGATTGTGGGTTTTCTGCGCTGTGTAGGTGGCACGAACTTGTGGCGTTTTAAGTCCAACCACGGCGGAAGTGCACGGCGGCGCAGCGCTCTACAATGGTTATTTATGGAAGCTGGGAGGACATGCCAGTGGGGCGCCATCAAACAAATGGGTGCGTCGATGGTTCGCATTGAAAAAAGACAATTGTCTCTACTTTTATAAGACTGATATGGTGAGATCATTAAAATGCACTTAGAGTTCCAAACAACAGAAAAAATTAATGTCTTATTGTGTTATAGGATAAACAGCCAGTGGGCGCAATGATGCTCTTTAATTACGATATAATACGCGTTGATGATAATGATGGTGAGGCGCCACGCAAGCCGTTCCGATTCTGCTTGCGACGCAAGGGCGTACCAACGCTGCATCTCGCCGCCGATACCGAGCAGAGCGTCGCTCGCTGGCTGGAAGTACTCCTGCAAGCAGCCGAAGACAGCCAGATGACTGATGCGTGGCTGGAACAGACACGTAGAAATCTCACGTTGGCACCGACGCAAATCCGTCGGCCGGACTGCTTCGGCTATCTGATCAAGTTGGGCACGCAATGGAAATCGTGGAGTCGACGCTATTGCGTGCTGAAGGACGCCTGTCTGTACTTCTATCAGGATGCCAACGCGAAAAGCGCATTCGGTAGTTGATTATACGTTAATTGATGACCGTAGGTTAAGATTTGTCAACCGCTTTATTGCGGTACAAAGGCGTTCGCCCTGAAAGAGCTCTGATTAAAAACGATAAATCTTAGTCTGGTTTATAACATCATCTGTATTAGGTGAACTATTACAGTTTTATGACAATTACTTTCGCAAACTTCGAAATGAGAGAGTCGAAAAAGTTTGCAAAATTGAAAAGCAAGTTGATTTAAGATGAAATTATCACATGAACCACCAGAGCGCTATAATTTTTTTTTGTTATTTTTATCTTGTCTTCAAATGCATAATTTTCCATTTTAATTTTTGTAGGTGTCGCTTGCCTGCACGGTTACCGAGTCCAGCAAACATCATCGGGTAGTAAAAAGCATGCATTTGAAATAATTCCCTCCGACTCGAAGCAGAAACACTACTATTTTCATACAGAGTCGGATATGGATCGAAAACGGTAACGTATTCATTTGCAGCGCGTTGCAGTATTAATCATCCGTATAATTTTAGATGGTTAGCGGCATTGGAATACTCAATTGATCGATGGCTGAAAGTGGATTAGTTCATCCAAAGCGCCACCTTGAAATCAATGTTTTTCTAGATGCTTTTCAATGAAAACTAAATTAATAATAAAAAAAAAACAACAACCGCACAAAATCCGAATAAAATATTTAAAAAAATGAAATCAAAATGTGATTCGTTAGGCTTATAAAAAATGATAAAATTTTCCGATTTGGATCGTAAACTAGACCAAAAAACAATTTAGCGTTTAAGTGTGTAAGTATAGATAAAAATAATGTTTGATGAAGAAAAAAAAACAATGAATTGATAGATATAATTAAAAAGTAAGTAGATTTTTTATTAAAATAAAAACTTGATAAAAAATATAAGAAATGATTCAAATCGGCAAATTTGGTAAAAAAAATGCAACTTCCCGATACCCTCAATGTGTCTAGATTAAAATAATTAAATTTATTGATTATTTTACACACACACACCAAGGAAAGAAGAAACTTTATCGTTTATGTTGCTAAATGTATTTGGTTTTTTTATATTTATAGAAAAGATGATGAATCGAATAAATATTGTAGTTTTTAATATAATGAGAGATTATAAAAAAGCTCAATAATAACAAGACTATGTGAAGAATAAAAATATAAATTCTTAGCAGATTTATTTCTAAATATGAACAAGAAAAAAATAAGAAGCCAAAAATAATTATGATTATTGAAATAAAATAAATAAAAAAAGAAGAAGATTATATTGTTATTAAATGATTTACGCTCTATATATATACAGATAGATTATATATTATATGTCTTAATTAATGAAGATAAATGAAATTATATTGTGTAAGCTATGTGCACTGCCAAGTTAATAAATCCAATTAATGTAAGTGCGCTACGTTATTTATATGACCCGAGTAAATTGTGGCGCGTCAACTTGGTTGCCTACGAACGCGCTCGCAAATCGAAACAAAACTCATTCCGGAAAACTTATTTATTATGAATGACAAGTTTATAGTGAATCAGCGCTGCTGTATATTTACTATAAAATATCTACATATATACATATAGATATATATATATGAAATTAAGTATTTCTGTCACATGCTTCCGGTGATTACTCTAAATACCAATTTTGTCATATTTTTTTGAGTCATAATTCATTCATTCATATTTTTTTTGTATATGAATGTGATAAAAATTGTTGTCGGATTTTCCCGCATTGTTATAGACATCCGGCTAATTTTTTTTTTATTATTATTGTATAGATATAAATAATGAATAAAATACGCGCGCTCGATTCGTTGCGTTTTTTCCTCTCGTCGTTGTCGAAAAACGCAAATGATTAAATAATTTTAAATGGGAATGTACCTGGCAATTAAAGTGTCATTTTTCCGCCCTTTTCCCCCCAAAAAAAATTTTTAATACCATTGAATTCGAGGGGTTTTACTAATTTACCAACGTCGCGTCATTAATTATAAACGGAGAAGTGTTGGTTTTGAAATAATAATTGCTAGATTGAAATAGAAAAAACGTTTTGTATAGCTAGGCTATAGTACAATATTTCTGGGACGAATTCGTAATTATTTCATATTCAATAGCCGAGCTACTATTTTTATTGTAATTATCACCATTTCAACAGCGCACGAAACTGTATATGTATATATTCGGTGGAATGGGAAATCAGACAGCGCCGTTTTTTTTCTTGCTCGAATATGGGCGCATTGTTAACCGCACCATGGAAGCACAAACGCAATAACGTAAAAATAAGGGGGTCTGGATAACAAGGGGGCTATGAAACTACAAATTACAACACAAAAACTCCCCATGTCTATATGTAATTGTAGAAAAAAAAACGAAATCAATTATGTATTAACAAATTTGTTTTTTTTTGTTGCAATGATTTAATATTATACTACTACACGAATTTGTGATTAATGTAATATGTAATTAGAATGAATTGGTGGATGAATTTTTAATTAGGCAAACGTCAGGTGTTTTAACTGATTCCACAGCGTGTATGTTACACAAATTTTTACTCATTAATTATTTATCAATTATGGTAATCATTGCATACATTGAGCAAATAAATGTATTTACCTCTATTCCAAAATAAGTGAGCCATTTGCATATAAAAATCATTATTTAATTAATTACTTATTATCAATTATGGTAAATAATTGAGCCAATAAAATCGCATCTATATATTGTTTTATTTAATAAACCAAAAAATAAAAATCATTGTACGGCTATTAATATAATATCGCGGCGTATTTTTATCTAGAAAATAACTAAAAAAAAATTTTACGCATTTAATAAACGCGAGTGTAATGTAAATATTTTGCTAGTATTTTAGAATCCAGAATAAATTGCGATTAAAATTTTGTATATACCTATCTACAACGTGTAATGTTATAATTAGAGCAAAATTTTTCTATGTATTTTTAATTAGATAAACAGCAGGTGTGTATATATACCATGGTGATATATGCAACACTCGAAGCAGCATTTAAATTAAATGAATTGGATGGATGGATGGTTTGATTATTATGCTTTTTAATTGTAATATGGCAGACAGGTGTGCTTAAAGGTTCGAAAGAGGAATTAAAATGGGAGCGATGTGAAGTGAAGACGAAGAAAAAAGGTGAGCGATTTTATTTAAAGTGTCATATGAATAAATTTGATGTCTGCTTGTAAAATGTTTGTTGTGTTTATTTCGGTACGCGTCTATGTCTGGACGTATTCTAGATTAGTGATTTTTTTTTCGCTCCTCCGCCGGTAATTTATTAGTAAATAAGGGAGGCGACGCGACGTTTTCTCCTGCTGCTGCTATGTATGTGTGTACGCAGACATGTATCGTAGCAGCGCGTATACACAGACACACAACGCGCGCAACAGCACAATAACCGCTCGACGCGTCTGAAAAATTTTTCACAGACAGACAGTTCTAGTTTTTATTTATAAGAATAGAATATGTAATATTTGTAAGGCGAGCGCGTCGCTTTTTCGACGAAAACGTTACGGGCTGGTTGTTGCGCCGCTCGCTCGCTCGCTTGCTGCCTTGCTGCTGCTGCTGCTGAGTCAACGACCACCACAACACACCGTCGAGTTGAAGGGCTGTTGGTGTTGTTGTTGTTGTTGTGTGTATGTTTAAAAACGCGCGAAAAATTATGATGATGGTACAACGAACGGTACGGCACGATGCGGTACTACAACACAACATATACGTAGTATTTGTAGTGAATAGACTCGTCATGCTTAGTGGAGTGACCCGCAGTATGAATGACCTGGTAAGGGCGTTGCTCCTACGGGCGGCGTCCTAAAACCCCCGCTCAACCCCGTCAACACACACACATACATACACAAAAACGCTGCCCGACGACGGCGTATAATGCGCACACCACGCACATACACACACACACACATGCTCTCACACTCTCACACACACTCACACGTTGTGCAATATTTGTTGTTTTTTTGGCAATGTGGAGCGTCTAGTCTAGAAAACGCGATGGGAGAGCGCGCGCGGCAAGGACGCGCTTCCCATTTCGTACTATAAACAACAAAAGCGTTCATTGTGTATAGTAATATCTATCTACTGCAGTGTATTTATTAAAAAAAAATCGGCGCGCATTTTTTTTTGTATTTTCTGCACGCCATTATCATCACAACCACGCAACGAATTCGAATATTGTTTGATTTCGAGGCGCCAATTTCAATGTCCATGCGTGACGCTTCAAAGGCAGTGCCTTTCCTGTTATCGAATACTACAGCACATGCGCATTTCTTGTTTACAACTCGCCTCGTAGTCGCAACGTAGCGTCGACATGCACGCGCTATCGCCATCTCCCGCCAACCGATAGTGAATAGCAACGCGACGTAGCAGTTTGCTAACCGGCAACAATCGCAGACGTCTACAAACACATGACCGACCTCGGTAAGATGGATGAAATGGAGGAAAGAGCGTAGTACACGCGAGTGTCGCAGTCATAAAGTACGCGCGCGGTTAGAAGAAGCCGTGCCCATTATGTACCGTTCATAATAATATCCTAGTGCGTAGTTTGATAAACAACAACAACAATAACAACCGTACGACGAGCAAGCATATAGCAAACAACACAACACCACACACGGGAATTGATTCGATTGCACCAGCGGATTATATTTTCTTCTCTCGTTTTTATATTCGTATACTAGATATATTTTTTTCGGCGATTTCGTGCAGAATCAAATACACAAACAAACATATTACAAGTGAATGCGCCGTGTGTGTATTATTGAGGACATTCCTTGAATTAATTCAGTGTCTGTGAGTGTATGTATGTGTATAGTAGTAGCAGTAGAAACGGAAATGTTGTGGTACCTTTCGTTGACCTGGAATGTCGACGTGTATTGCGCATTGAAAATAATAATAATAAAATCTTGTTGTTGTTATAATAACTAGTAGTGTGCCGTATATTCTATATATATACAACATCTACATATTGTATTTAATTTAATTTTTCTCTTCGGCAATTTTCACTGCAGCATATATATTGATATTGGGGCGCGCTCGTTTGATCGCATTCGATTAATAAATGTGGAAAATATGTCTGTGAAGAGTGCAAGCAGTGTTGGGGAGGCGAGCGGGCCCGTAGTGCGTGCCGGATATTTAAAGAAGCTGAAAACTTCTAAAAAGAGATATTTTGTGCTGAGGGCAGAGACATGTGAATCTTCCGCTCGGCTCGAATACTATGAGAACGAGAAGAAGTTCAACAGCGGTCACGCGCCCAAGCGCAGCATTCCATTGAAGACATGTTTCAATATTAACAAACGCCACGATACGAAGCATAAGCATGTCATCGCATTGTACACCAAGGATGATTGTTTTTGCGTCGTTTTCGAGAGCGAAGAGGAGTTGGACGCGTGGCTGAAGGCGCTGCTATCACAACAACAGGGTGAGGAAGTGGCGGACGGCGCGACGCCTCGCCCCACCTTCGGTAAGCATCATCCCCTATACAACACACACACACACACATATATCCCGCGCGCTCTTTTCTCTGCTCTTCCATCCAACGCAACGAAATTCCCTCGTCGCGCTCACACACACACACACACACATACATAACAAACAACAACGCAAAAAAATTCGTCGATGTCGTCGTCGTTGTCGCCGCCGTCTATGACGATTTTTCATTTGTTTTGTTTTATAAATAGGTAGCTGAATTATTTTTTGCCTGCCTGCGAGCAGCGTTGGCGGCCTTGGAAATGCAAAAACCTAACGCATAGACACACAAACCGTACACGTTTTAGTGTTCGGGGGAGACGCTACCTAATATTATACCTGGCACACATTTTCCTAGAACTAGGCCGTTCTCGCACACACATACAAACACACACATACAAACGCTACATGTAAACAAGCCGACGATCGATACCCCCCAACAACACAACGCCGACGTGCGTCTCTCGGCATCATATTTATGTTTTCGCCGCCCGATAAACAAAACCGTTCGTTCGTTCGTTTGCTGCTGCTGGCTGCTGCTATTTTTTTTATTTCGTCACTCCAAACTCGCCTCTCTTTCCCTCTCATTTTAATTGAAATTTAATCCCCGGCCGAATGGACACGCAGCAGCGCGGCCCCCCCATTCCATGCCATGCCATGCCATGCCATCCATCCATAGCTGCGCCACAATTTATTTTTTTGCTTTTTTGTATTTTTTCGCACACATACGGAATTTTCAAAGTAAACAAAAATATTTGCCAGCGCGCCCTCTGGATTTTTTCAAACCACGTCGCATTGTTTTTGTTTTCATGTGTGTGCGCGCGCTATCACGTGTGCACGAAATGCACGTATTGAACGCGATGAAACGCGCGCGCGCCGCGCCGCCTTATAGTATTTTAACCTTAAAAATGTGTATGTCATTGCTTTTGACCTAACCTACATACATATATGCTAATTCAAAAAAAAAAAAAAATCTAGCAACAGTAGCACAGTTTCGATTTCGATTTGTTGTTTTACACGAAATGGAAAAAAAATATGCTATACTGTATATATATTTATAAAAGATGGTTGGTTGTTATGATTCGTTTTCGTCATGCGTCGCTCTGACATTGTTATTTAACATTATTTATTGACTATGTAAACAAATATCGAAGAGAGAAGGCGCTGTTTGTTCGTGTGCGCACGTCATACGACGACGTTTTATTTAATTTTTATCTGTTTTTAGTGCGTTTTTCTGGAATTTTACATGAATAAAATAATGTTGTTTGTTAAATTAGTCTGCTTACATACTTCGCATAATAGAAAATTCTTAGAATGCTAATTTTATCAATTCATTCGCTTGCGCTATAACGCAAACAAACAAATTAAATTTTTGCTATGTAATTAATTTATAATATGATAATTATTGAATGAAAAATAATTGCTAATTTCAACCGAAAACTTGCAATTTTTCTCGGATGTAACCAAATATGCCTAATGATAATAATTTTAGCGTGTTTTCAGCATAAAATTTTATGATAAATATGTTGCGAATGTAGCAAAAATAAGTTTTCTTATTGGAATTGAATGGTTAAAAATAGAAATTGTTGTTAATGCAACAACACAATGACAAATGAATGAAATAAACTAACCTAACGTAATCCACCTAACCTCAAACGCATCCAACCTTAAAAAGACGCTCTTACATAACGCGCGCGAGCTCTCTAACCTAATTCTCCTATCGATTATTTGAGAGCAAAAAACAAAACAATTGAATAGTAAATATCGATTTCAAGTATATGTGTGGAGCCACCGTTATCAATTCAATATTTATATATCATATTCAAATATTTATTTGTTTGTCGTCGTTAATCGAAATTCCTGGAATACAGGTGTAGTATGTATAGTGTGGATGTTGTTGATGATGATGATGACGCCTCCTCCTCGTTGTTGTATTCGTCGTTGCATCGATTTTCCTCCTTCGCGCGCGCAAAAAATACAACGATGAGAGAGAATCCTACGAAACGAATTTTGAATGGCGCGAGCGCCCCCACAAAATTAATCGAAAAATCGTTGTATGCGCGCCGCATGACGTCATCGACGACGTAACAATTTGCGCGCGCGTTTTACGTGTGCGCGGGTATTGAATGAATGCGTAAAAGGCGTACGGTGCTTTTTTTTTGCGCGCCCGTTCCGTTTCCCCCCTTCGGTGTTTCGGTGTGGCCGAAACGCCACACATACACAAACGATCGTGCCGACGTGTGTGTGTTTGCATCGATAACACCACAATGCGCAACACAAACGCCAAACGCAAAATACAATAAAAAACATACATAAAATACCTACAACGAATTTGCGCGCGTAAATGGCGAACGAAAACAATGGATTTGCGCGTGCGAATGACGCAATCGAAGGAAAATTATCATTGACGTCGGGGCTCCCGGTTTTCCGATAACGACACAAACAACCCGGCGAACGAGCCAGCGAGCAAGCGAACGCACAAACAAACAAAACAAAAACATGAGAGAGCGGGGCAACAATTCGTTTTGTATAGAGCTGCTGCTGCTTTTACGTAATAACGCGAATTATCTCAATTATCAATACGAAATGGAAAAATAATAATAATAATTGTTTGTTTCGTTATCAATGATTTGGCGTTTTGAAGGTTATGTTGAAAGTCACAATTAATTGTTTGTTGTTTGTTTTTATTTCGTATATGGTGGAACGCATCTCACTCGATTGTCGTCGTCGTCGTCGTCGAGTTGTAATTGCCGTTGCGCTGTTTGCTGTTGTTGTTGTTGGTCTTGTCATTTTAACGGTAGTACGCTCGACAAAAATGTTATAAACGTGGAATGCGTGGAATGTTCATTTGAAAAATGAAAATAATCATAAAAAATGAAAGCTTGATGTTGTTGTTGTTGTATATATGTGTAGAGTATGTTGTTGTTACTGCTGCTTGGGTTTTATTCCATGGGAAAATTTACTTAAATCAACTTGCGCGCGCTTTAAAATGCATAACAACAATTTCTTTCTAAAAAAAAACAAATATGTTAGTCACACACCAAAACTACCTACCGGACGAGTTAAATTTCACACAATTTTTGATAAAAAAATATATGTAATGCGACACTTAAACAATAAATTTTGAATGGGGATTTTTTAACATGATGGGAAATACCTAAAAAACTAAGAAAAATCATTCAAAATAAAAAAAATATCCTCGAAAAGAAAATATAACTAAATTATTGTAAATTATTGAAAATATCGAATCATGGATGTTCCAATCAATGGATACCAAAAATTACTAAATAAATTACAAAAATATCAATATTTTTACGCTTGACATTATTTCAGAGAAAAAATATCGCCTTCTTTTACAGAAAATAGTAAATTTTAAATGATTTTTCGTGAATTAGGCAAAAATTACTAGAAAATTTGAAAAAAAAGATTATCGATATTTTTCCTCGTTGCTTCTAACCAAGAAAGGTTATTTTATAAAAATTATTGAAAATATTCAAAAAATACATCAAAAATTTAATATTTAACAATCATGGATAGGTTTAATAAAATTACTAAAATATTTTTTAAAAAAAGTTACAGAATATCTATATTTTATTCATTTTTATTATCGCTTTCCTATAAATTATAGAAAATATTAAATTACCGTTAATTTTCAGGAAAATACTTATTTATATGCAATATCTACACATTAAAATTACGCGAAAAATGTTGTTTAGCTAATACCCAACGCAAATATTTACAATAATTTCTATTACGCGCGCGCTCGCGCTGGGAATCTTGAAAATGTCGCAAACACATAGGAAATTCCAAAAAACGCGCGCGCGTTGCATTTTTATTATCGATTCCCAAACAAATGACATAATTTCATAATCGCAACATTAAAAAATTTATTTTTTTTAAATTAAAACGTCGGTACGTGGTTTATCAATTAGTTTCATTTCGATTGTTTTGCGTAATCAACGTGCATCAATGAAAATGCAATAAATTATATTTTGCACATATATGAAAAATGATGATAATGATAAAATCGCTCGCTAGCTAGCATTGCGCGAATTTTAAGTATATTTATAGATAAATTTCATTGTTTTGAGTTGAGTGATAATCAACAATGTTGTTGTTGTTTTAATTTTAATTTTTTTTGGAAAAAATATGATTGGAATTTGTGTATGTGATAAGATACTGTTTTATTCTGCATATGGTGCATTACATGATCGATTTGTACTAACTGACTAAATAAAAAATACATGTATATGATTATAATATTAGTTGATGGTAGTGGAAAAAAAATGCTTTTCATGTGACATCATTTTGTCGCGCGCAACGTGAAGCCGATCGGAATTCGCCGGCGCAGCGCTTCTCTTCCAAAGGTGTAAACAGATTATTATATTAGTTGACGGTAGTGGAAAAAATTTGCTTCTCTTTTCACATCACTTTGTCGCGCGCAATGTGAAGCCGATTGGAATTCTCCGGCGCAGCTATTCTCTTCCAGATGTGTCGACTTCGAATTTCGATCGTATTACGTTCGGCACGTGCAGTGTGCATTGAACCCACCGAAACAAACCGCACACAGCACAACCATCACGGACAACCCCCTGTATATTTACTACACAAATAAATAAATTAAATAACCATTTTGACTGTCACCATATTCATGCCTTTCACTTTTTTTTCATTATTATTTGTCTGTGTGTGTGTTTGTTGTTGAAGTCTTAAATAATAATTGCGCGTTGACGCCTATAATAATAATAATAATAATAATAATAATAAAAAAAAAATGAAACAACATGCGGCGTCCTTTTCTCGCGTGTGAATGAATCTATCTCGTTTTCTATAGTCTCAGCAACAGCCTCCAGCATGTTTTCGTATGATATTTGATTATGTTGTTTACTATATTTCCAAGTAAACAACCATTAAAATCGCTCGGCCTAATGAACAATTGTTTTCGCGCCCGTTTTGTTAATAATTTAATAATTATGCAATGCTTTTTCGATTTTGCGTTAACCTTTTACGACATTATATCGCTTCTTATCAGGGATGGAGATTTTCTAATTATAAAATATCTGTCCTGCGCGATTTTTAATTACATATTTCTTCTTCACGCCTACACACATACAGCGTCGCCCAAAAATTTGTTGTTGTTTAACACCTGTTGCTGCGTGTTGTTGCAATTAAAAGCGCGCGCCATCTCGTTTAAATTTATAATATACATCCAAGTTTTTAAAACGTGAACACCACACTTGTTTTGCGTGACACTCGTTTGTGTGTGTGTGTGTGTGTGTTTCACCATTCACTTTTTTATTTAATATAAAAAAATTTTACATGTATATTCCATACATATAGATTTTCTGCTAAGCTAGCATCCATATAACGAAATGTTTATGACTATACCTATTTATAAAAGTTGTGTCGAATAGAGAGGAAAAAAAACTTGTTTAATATTTTATGTTCAACGAATTGATTAATAATTACTATTTTTATTTCTATTTTTTTGCCGTTGAGCTATAAGAGCCAGCTGTGCGATGATGTGTGTGTGTATTCGAGTTAAAATTCTGTTACACATTTCAATCAAATATTTAGTCCAACAACAAAACGATTTTGCTAAATTAAATTAGATTATTGCATTTATAAATTTTCGTCTGGCAACAGCACACACACACACACAAACTAGTTGTGTGTTGAGAAATAATCGTATGTTTTTCGCATATCCTGCACATGTTTTGAATGAATTGGTTAATAATTATCATCAATTATATATTTTCAATAATTTTTGAATGAATTTTTTGTTTGTAGCGAAATTACTTTCTTAGAAAGTTTAACTGGGCGCTATCAAAATGATGTTCGTTTCTGTTGTGTATTTTTAGCATATCGTGTGCGTATTTTAAAAAAAATTATTTATCAATTACTATTTTGAAAATTAATTTAAATAAGTTTTTTGAATGAATTTTTTGGGCGTGGTATGGTTTTATCGGTGATTAATTTCCCCGTTAAAAATATTTGTTATAAAATACTTTCTTTTTAAACAGTGAATTTATTTGATTTGATGATATTTGTGTACAATATCTAAATATATTATTAATTCGTTGTTTGTTTTTTTATAGCAAATCATGCGCATATTTTGAATAAATTGGTCAATAATTATCAATTACTGTTTTAAAAGTTGTTTTTGTATATTATAGCGGAAGGTACGAATACCTAATGAATGAAATTTTTGCTGTGGTCCGATTTTTTCGATGATGAACAATTCGCCAGCTAAAAATAAATGATGATGGAAAATTACACTTTCTTTCAAGAAAAAAAAATAATTCAAAAAATATAAAACTTTGCGGATTTATTTGATGAAATTTGCATTAATTATTAATTTGTTGTTGTGTGCACATATTTTGAATGAACTGGTTAGTTAATAATTATTATCAATAAGTTCTTTTTTTCATTAAATTGCTTTTATAGCTGAATGTGCAAATATATGTTAAATGAATTGATTCAATAATTATTTGAATGAAATTTTTTGTGTGGAATGGTTTTTTCCATGATTAATTTTCTAGCTAAAAATGGACGCTGAAAAATTACTGTTTTTGGGAAAAAAATTAATGTGGACTTAGTTTTTTTAGCAGAAATAAATAAAATTATAATTTTTTTATCTGGAACAATTTTTGAGCTAAAAATAAATTCTGTAAAATTTATTTCTTTCTAAAAAATCAATACTATGTTTCAATATTTTATTCTAGATTTCGTTGTTGTTGTTGTTGTTGTGTGAGCAGAGTGCATTACCTAACAATTTATACAATCTATAAAATTATTTGTGTAATTTTATGTAAGCTGTGTCATTGTCATGATTGTAACTAATCTTGTTCTGTTTTTGTTGTGTTTTAGAGCACGTGTGGCAGGTGAAGCTCCTCGAACGTGGTCTGGGCGCATCATCCATACTTGCAGGCAACGTTAGGACTTCCGATTCCTATATCTACCGTCTTTGCCTTACCGATAAGGCTCTTAGTTTAATTAGAGGCGGAAACGATATGCCACAGGTCGAGTTATCGCTGAGCAGCATTCGGAGCTGTGGCTGCTTAAAAAACTACTTTTTCCTAGAGGTGAGTGAACTGCGAAAAATTACATATACTGCATTTTTCAAACTTTGTTTGCGTTTTAGGCTGGCCGATCGAGTGGAATTGGTGCCGGCGAACTGTTTATGGAGGCTGAGGATGCAACCATTGCAGCAAATATAAATCAGACCGTTTTTCAGTAAGTTATCACTGCGTAAAGTTTCCGATTAGATTTACAATCGTTCAAGCATTATTATTGTATTTTTTTTTTCTTCAAACAAGAAAAGTTTACAGCGTCTTTACCACAAACGATACATAAATTTATAGCATTCTAAATCATTAGATAAATTACGATCAATAAATAAATTGCTCGATGGTTCGATGTATAGCTAATTATTCGCTCTTTTTCTGCTGCAGTAAAATGACGTCGAATAGTAGTAGCAGTCGTGAAGAACTCAGAAACCGGTCGGGTTCGGCAACGGAAGCATCAAAACCAAATAATGGCAGAAGGCAGACAATGACTGGCACTGCAAAGCCCATACCATGTTTCCCATCAGGTAATATTATTGTTGCTTTTTTTTTCGCTCTCTCCTCCTCTTCTTCTTCTACTTCTTCCACTTCATCTCCGTATACTCTATATACTATACATTTCATTCTCTCCTTTTGGATGGGAATGTGTAGGCTATATTGTACATTGAATAAAAAATAAAAGTGCAAGAATACAGTTACATATATTACTGCGCTGCGAAATTCTTTTACACATTGGTTATGGTTATGGTAAACAATTCTAACCGCACTTTACATTCACACTTTATAAATATACTGCGTACTTATATCTATATATTTTGGTTTATTATTATTATTATGGCGATTTTTGTTATTTTGTTTATATTATTTATTTGCGTGCGTCTCTTCATTTTTATTTTCCATACATATATTGATTCATTGGGATGTTGTATGTGAAATATTTATTATTATCCAACGAAATCATTGCTATGACTAATGCCTAACGAAACATTCACCAAAAAAAATAGAATAATATTATCAAATATTGACGCTTTTTTTTATTACGCTATTAATGATTTATTCAATATTAATGCATCGGAAAGGTTAACATTTGATTTGTATTTGAGCAATCGTACGATGTGGCAAATGATAAAAACATTCCTGTTGTTTGTATGGCCAAAGCATTGATTAAATCTGATTGAATTCATGTACATCAACTTAATAGTTTTGTTTTTATTATTTATTGTGCGTTTACAGATCAGATCACTGTCGACATTTCTGCCCCTTGCACCTCCAATAATAATAACACGACAAGTGGTATGATTATTTCACAATATTATTTTTCTATTTTTATTTTTATATGTTGATGCATATACATACACACACACACACAAACATATTAACACACATAAAAAATGACTTCATTCTCTCTCGCCGCCCCGTGCCGACGTCCGTCCGGCCGTCCGCCCGCCAGCCAGCGAAAACCTAGCCGATTTCTCTAATTTGGTAATATGCATTGATGGATGTTTGTTTGCGGATATTTTTCGCTGGCTGACGGCGGAGAGCGATTTTTCATCGCTACATTTCCACCGACCGACGTAATAACAACACACAATGTTGTTACAACAGCGTCGGCTATATTTGCGAAATTATCGATTCGTGGAAATAATATGTTTTTTTCGACGCTTTTTTCGTATGACTATGAGTAACATGTTTGTTGTTTATATCAAACGGCGCAAAAAATCCCCGGCGCTAAGTGACATGTCTCGGAAATGTGTATTAATAATAGGATTCTTGCAAACTCTGGCATCCATACACATAAATAAACGCATATGTAATAAACATAAAAATACTCTTTTTTTCCGCGCGGCGAGAAAAAAAAGAAGGGAGAGAAAAAAATACGGCACGCGTGGGAGTTTCAGCCATATGAAAACAAAGTTCAATCATTACATTTTTTTTTCTGTTGTTGTTGTTTTCGCTTGCGCTTTTCGTGCATCATCAACACGCACATAATTCTATAAACATACTAACAAGTATTGTCATTTTAGGGTGAAGGTTGTTGCTTTGAAACATTTAGCTAGATGTGGTGTTTTGTCGAAAACAAAAAATGCTCAGTAATGAAATTGCAATTATGTATATCGAAGGAATTTTATAACGTTTTTTTTTCCTCTTTGATAAGTAAAAAATGTTTTCTGATTGAGTAATAATTATGACTTGTTGTCGAGTTGAAGCAAACTTAAACAAATATTTATTCACAACATGAATAATAACAAAATAATAAATATTAATTGCTTTGTTTTGATCTGTATTGTTTATTAAAAAATCAATGTTCAAATTGCGTTAATTGAAATTTGATTACTTGATGCAATAAGCGAATTACTGAGCACCATATGCATTCATATTCCATGCCTAGTAGAATCATGGTGGTATTTATTTTGATGTATTTTGTGGATGTGTTAGCAGGGAATGTGGCTTGGCCCGGGACGGTGAACCACCAACGTACTCGTTCACTGCCTCTTGCTCATCCTGCACCTATCACTACTGACAACCCTATTCATCCCCCGCGAGCTGCCAAGCGCTCAGCAAACCAATCCTCTAAATGTATGTATCATTTTATCATTTTAAAAAATCATTATTTACAAAAACAAATGAAAAACTAACGATAATTGGCTTTTGATCATTGTCATTATCATTCACATTGTAAAAACGCAGCATTGTTGTCGCATGTTGGCTAATTAGTTTTGCGTTTCGGGTTAGGTTTCACCGATGGTAGGACGCGTTCGGACAGCATGCCATCACGGCCACGCACAACCAGCGAGGGTAATCATCCTCTCCCTGGCTGGAATCTTGCTTATCTGCCGCCACATCGTCCGGTGTCGATACATCGCGACATCTCGCACAGTCCACCATCCGGAAGTCCTGTCAGCCCACCGTCGGCCACCTGTTCGACGGATTCGGCCGGATCGTCGCAGAGCATCGACGAGAGTGAGGGTTGGTACGATGTGGATGTATCGCGGGCGCGATGTACAACCTCAATTACGCCGGACGAAGCGATCGTCGAGGAGAATTGCGACGATTGCACCGACAGTCCTTGCATCATTCATTCGAGTCCGATACCAAGCAGCTACGTTCCCATGGCGCCGATCAGCTCCGATGATGGTTACGTGGATATGAGTCCCCGTGGACAGCATCTAACAATGTCGCCGGCTGCAAGCATGAGCAGCGTTACATCTGGCACTCCGTCAACAGGTAAACTACTTGATGCTCAGTGGCATAGTGCGGCATTTATTATTTTATCATCTGGGTAGACATGCGTTTCGCCGAGTATCCGCTGGAGAAAGTCACCTCGTATTTTCCGCCTTCCGAGGAGGAGGAGACCAGCTCGACGGAGCGTCCACGCACCTATTCGATGGGTTCGAAGCCATATAAGATTCGAATCGAACAGGCGAGAGATCGTGCATGGAGCGTGGGTTCGAAGAGCAAGAAAGGCTACAATCGCGTCCTGCCCCCGCACGGCTCCCATTCCCATTCGAGCGCGAAGAGTTCCAGCGCCCCGATGCTCAGCAACACGCGACTGCACAGCTCCCACAGTTCGATTGATCCGATGGACGATTTAATGGAAATGGATTTTTCGAAGAAGAGCAATTCGGGGTATATGGAAATGAAGCCGGCGCCGAAAGTTCCCTTCGGGTAAGTAAATTACCATATCAAATATTTACAATCAGCTAATTTGTAAATCGCTCCCTCCAGTTACGTTCGTATGGGGCCTGGACCTGTTGAGAAAGATACTACGCCGTACGTCGATATGCGGCCGGGAAGCTCTCCAGTCAAACCATCGTACATGCAGAGCGATTATATGGAAATGGATCGCAAATCAGCGAACAAAATCATCCCAGCCACTTCACCCGAAAATCTATCAGTATCCTCGTACAATTCGCTTGCGTCGCGATCGCCCACAATGGATTATAACGATGTGATATTCAAAAACAATCTCGACAATTACATGGCCTCACCCGTACGATCAACGCTAAGCGGTTTTTCGCACGGTTCACCGTCATCCATCGATTACATCGATATGGATTATGCGACACCGCGTTCGGAACCGGACGGATACGTTGAGATGTCGCTAGGCAAGGCGTCGGTGCCGCAACAGCATCAGTCGCTTTCGGACTATACAAATATGTCTTTAGGTAATAAGAAACGTAACAATAAGCCAAAGATTGATGCACCCAGATCCCAGCCGATAACGATACAAAATCCACCGCCGCAAAAAACGAATGCAAGCCCATTGTATTCGCCGCTGACGACGCGCACCCCACCGAAAATGTATCTGCCTCTGCAAAACAGTCCGTATTCAAGTCTACCGCGGCAGCGTTCGCGAAAGAACAGCCGAAGGGACTCGAAAGATAGTTCTAGTTCAAGTGTTACCACACCGTCGAGTTCGTCAACGATCTTTCCATTCAGCTTGAACAGTCCCAGTTCCCCATCGCAAATACAAGAAGCGGCCAAAGTGACAACCACACTCAAGATACCTCAAGCTGTTCTAAATGCCAAATACACAGCCTCGTTCAAGAAGGACGACTACACCACCATGGACTTCTCCCATCGTCCGATACACGACTACGTCAACTATAAGCCAACTCCAACAAGCACTGCCACGACAACACCTATTGTAGTTAATAATAGTACGAAAGAAAAAGACGATGAGGAGTGCACGAAACAAATCTCAAGCTTAGATTTAGGTGATTATAGTAGTATGTGCTTTACGCCGATCGATGAAAGTAAGACCGAAAATAATAATAATAGTAGACCAAGTTCGACGTCTCGGCCTAGTTCGGAAAGCAGTGAAGTGAGTTCAAGTACAATTGTGGCAATATCATCGCGTCCGCCATCGGTGAATAGTGCGGGTAATAATGCGAGCACCGAACTACTACATTACGCCAGCCTAGACCTGGCACAGACTGAGGATGAAGCCAACAAAAGTCCGCGAAATTCCAAGGAGCAGGAGGGCTTCACGTACGCCGAGATCGACTTCAATCGCAGTGAAGGATTAAAGAATAATCTCACGAAAATTAAACAATAGATATCCTTTTATTTTTTAATTATTGATCGCAAAGTATAGTAGGCAAATTGGCAAAAAACGCGAACGAAATTATTGTTGAATTGAATTATTGTTGTTTGACATTTTTTTAGCGAAATTTTCTGTTTATTTTTCTTCCTCCTGGGAAAAAACTGATGAAATTATTTCAATACGGTACATACACATGTGTATATAAGTAAATATAATTACATACAAGGCTACTAAAAACGTGTGTGAATTTGGGAACGAATGAGTATATAAACGAAACATATCAATGCAAATGCGTATTTCTTTTACGTTTTCATGTTTTTTAGTTTTCTTTCTTGTGTTAGTGGTAGCGAAAATTGTAGGAAAAGGAAAGTAACTAGGAAAAGGGTAAAATTGCGTATACGAATGGAGAAAATTTAGGAAATCGTTGATTGTTAATTGCCTGATTAATTAATTGATAGCTCAATATTATAATTTTTTTTTTGTAAAATTGTTTCCTGTGTCATCTAATGGCAATAATTTAATTTATTGTAAAATTCCTTTATATTTTTAACTACTAAATGAAATGCAAAACATAACGTAAATACTGCCCGTATTAATGTTTAAGAAATTTTGTTGTAAGTCACGGTGCTTGAGCGCTGGATGATGTTTGATGATGATGATACGTGGGCAGAGCCGGACTGAGTTGTAATTTAATTATTAAAATTAAGATGAAAATTTATAAAATTTTTTACCAATCAGGCCAAATATTAAGCTAATACTGAGCCCGGACCTGTTGAATTGTAAGCAAAAAAAAATTGAAGGGTGTCGTCTTTGATTTCATTTTATGTACATATAAATAGCGTAATTCTTGTTTTGTTTTTTTTATGATTACTACTATTACGTTCATTGCGAAAAGAGAAAAATGTGGGCGCAAAAATGGCACATAATTATAAGCTATTAACTAACTAATTACAAAATAATAAAAAAAAATGAGAGAAAGAGAGAGAAAGCAACAAAAAATTTAGAATTTTTTTTGTAAATAATTAGTAGACTATTAAGTGCATAGTTCCTCAATATTTTTTTTATTTATATTTTATTATTTATATTTTTAATTTGTTGGTATTGTATTTTCTTATTATTATTAATATTATATTATTATTATTATCATTTTTATTTACTTTAGAAGAACATGTTGCCCTTTATTATTATTTAAAAAAAAATCGTCAAGAAATTGCTCGCGATATTGCAATTGTTTTTTTTTTCATTATTTTTGTTTTTATTTCTTCATTTCATTGTTTTGTATCGTTGTTTTTTTTCCATTTTTATTTTTGTTTTTGTTTTTTTTTAATTTTTCGGATGAAAAGAAATTTTACATACTAAAATAATAATAGATTTTAAAGAAAAACCCAAATACAAAAAATCGAAAAAAGTATATATTTTGAAATACATAGATAAAAAAAGAACGCAAATTTTCTTAAATTATATAAAAAAGAATAAAAGAAATTTTTAATGTAATGCTAAATTGATTATTTTTAACTATATACAATTATTATAAGCTACTTCTTGAATTAATCGTAATTTATTATATAAAAAAAAACAAAAAAAATGTGGAAACAAAACTGGATGCAAACCAACAAAAAAATCTACAAAAAACAAATGTTATTTTCAGGTGTTGTCATTTATATAATATATATTACAAGAAAAAAATACGAAAAATCTGTTGAATAAACGTTAATTTTCACTTACATCATTCGATGTTTGTTGTTTGTTTTTTTTTTCTTTTACATATATTTAGTACAAACGAAATCACTACCTCTTGACATACATATTATTTCATATGTATATTAAAAGTATGTATTTTTCGCACACCGGCCTGGTTCTAGTTAAGTTTCACATGCGATAACTTACGGTACATTATAAAATATTTAAATCCAGAGGCGGAACATCGCACAATCAACATTTTTAACGAAACGATTACGTTGAATGACATTAATAAAATCTTAAACTGTAATAGTTTTTGTTAAGTCTGCCATGTTTTACTATTACAGCAAATGTTGAATGGTGCAAACTTTGTAGTAGATTATAAAATGCAATTTGCGTAATCGTTTTGATTGATTTTTATGATGTTTATACGCCAATGTCTTCATTGACCCAAAGAACGCGCCGCATGGCACACATTTTATTCAAAACGAGGAGAGGTTGAATGAAATGTAGGAAGTATGCAAGCATTGCCAGTTAGCGTACAACCATCAACATGTCCATATGATAATTTTTAATACCAAAAAGCAAATAAATAAAACTGATATATGCGATGCAGCTATTAATTATCGTTGTGCTGTTAACGGTGCGGTGGTGTAGTAATGCATTACCGGCGATACCACCGGATGTGGATATATGGAGTGATGCAATCAATCAACACCCACAGGTGTACGACAATCAAACGCGAGAAGCGCGTGGTAAATTTTCTATTCAATTATCGAAATGATCAAAACTAATTCATTTTTGTGTTGTAGTATTGAACTTCTTCCCGGTGCCGGTCGAGGAGGAGTGCAAGGCGAACGACGGCCGCAGAACAGGTAAATTACGCGCCGCGCACATTGTTTTTGTTCCAAAATCAAAAAATAAAACAACATACAATGCGGAATTCATCGCATGCTAGTGGAATAACTCGTTCTTGTTGCGGTTTGTGAGGAATTGGTACGTGCTACTTCATTAATTACGTCCAAGCGAGCGCAATTGTTTGATAACTTTCACGTATAGTATAGTTTTATTGTCCCAACTAGCAATGCGCGCAAATCTATCGTTACTTTTCATTTTCTGTACCGTTTTATCGGTAGTAGTGAAATGCCCCATTAGCATATCTTGATAAATTACCACTTAATTATAATTAACATGGTAATTTAATCGAGATCTCTATTTGATATTCAAACTAAATGTAATCGTTTCCATTTGCAGGCATTTGCATGAACACCTACGAGTGCCGAATGCAAGGCGGTGCATCATTCGGATCATGTGCGCTCGGTTTTGGAGTTTGCTGCGTTTGTATGCAATAATAGTTTACCACAAATACTTTTAATTAATTACTTACATTTGTTTTAGTTGCCGTAACTTGCAGTCAGGACGCCTACAACAACATCACCTACTTTGTAAATCCGCAATTCCCTGACTTGTCGCACGATTTAGTCGCGTGCGGTTTGAAAATACGCAAGATCGATCCGGAAATCGCACAATTCCGTCTCGACTTCATACATTTCAATCTGGTAAGTGATGCGCAATTATAGTATTGTTAACAAAATAATGTGCCACTGTGTATTTGTTAATAGGGTCAGCCGAATCGACGTACAGGTGTGTGCGATGAAGACTATTTTATTATGGCAGGTGGTAAGAGCAAGCAGCTCAAAATGTGTGGCATAAATAGCGGCCAGCATGGTATGTAGTATGTACCACACACACGCATACGCTCAATGTTAATAACTCGGTTACTACGTATATGTTTTGCAGTGTTTTTTGATGTGGATGAGATTGAGGATGCGATTGAAGTGACGATGAATTTGAGTAAGCGAGCGGTCGGTAGATTATGGGAGGTAAGAATTACACAAATCCCATTCACGCAGCGTGCACCTGCTGGATGTATGCAGTACCATACTGGTATGAAAGGTAATTAACTAGTAAAATGTCTCATTGCGGTTAGATTAGCCCAAGGAGTAATGTGTGTCTGTGTGTGTGTGCATGGTACACAAAGCGAGTTGCACACTTTGTTTAATAACACACACACACACACATAATAATTGCAGTCGTTTAAATTTACTTACTTTGGTGCATTGTGTGTGTCTTAACGCTTTATGAGAATTGCTTGCATTACTCACCGCAAACTGAACATTTTTCTTAGATATCTAGACAACTAATAAATTCTACTAACTAACTTT
>JARJDW010012028.1:0-12407 GCA_030264715.1 Adinopsis sp. GC000173
AATGTGATTTTGGATGCGAGCAATAAATACACCGGCTCGATTTGAAATTTAAAATTTGTATCCTGCCGAAGCGCGACGCTTCTTTCACCATTCCTTTGTTCACGTCACCGAATTTATCCTCATAAGCGATACGATTTCCATCCAATAATACTATATACTCTACTTCTTTCTACCACACATACATACATACATGTATAGATAGATATTTATGTTTGGCTGGCGATGCGAACGAAGCGAGAGAGAGGCGATTGTAATATTTTATTTGGAATATTTATTGGTCTAGAAAATGTGCGCGCATTCCATGCATAAAACGATTTGTGCGCGCTTATTGGCCGCAATCATAAAATACTACACGATGATGGTGGTGGTGGCGGTGGCGGCGGTGCGAGAAAGGAAAAACCCGATCGTATATTGCGGGTGAAAAAGCACATTGCCAATTAGATCCAAACAAATATTGGATAAATTCAATTTTTTCTCTTCTTTTATGCAAAATATATTTCATTACTACTCTGAATACCTAAATGACACTAATTACTCCCGAAATCTGCAAAAAGTCGCAATGTCTTTGAATACCTAATGTGATTTTCAATGAAATTATTGATTTAAGCACCAGATTAACTAATCGACAAATCTGATGGTGCTGAAATTAGATGAGACTTTGATTTGGGCTTAATTCCATTACACTCCTATTAAAATCGCGTTAAAATTAGATCCAAACAAATATTGGATCATTTCAATTTTTTCTCTTCTTTTATGCAACATACGTTTCATTACATTTACTCTATTTTAAATGCGAATTACTAATAACTACTAAATGATACTAATTAATCCCAAAATTTGCAAAAAGTCGCAATGTCTTGGAATACCTAATGAGTTTTTCAATAAAATTATTGATTTAAGCACCAAATTAACTAAACGACAAATCTGATGATTCTGTAATTTAGAAGAGACTTTGATTTGGGCCCAATTCCATCACACTCCTATTAAAATCCAAGTACTAACAATATTTTTTTAATAAACAAACACTATTTCTCTTACTATTTTATGTTCCGATCAGTGTGGTTAGGAGATATTTGAAGCCTTTTCAGCATATTTGGGAAAATTCCTCAAATTTGTTTTCCGAAATTTGATCAAAATTTCAAACACCATTGCTCAAAATTTTCAGTATCCTTAGAAATCAACTCAAGAAGCAAATTGAAAAAGAGTCCTTGGAAAAAAGCTTCCAACATTTATTTGCTTCTTCAGTTCTTATATACATATTTTGACGATCTCAATTAATCTCAAAGAATTAAGCGCTTGATAAATCCGAATAAAAATTAATCTACAATTTTATTTAATTTTGTACGAATATCATCGCATAATAAATCATCAACTGGTAGTAGTAAAAAATTTGAGGAAAAAAAGCTTCTAGCATTTGTTTCTTCATGCGTACACCGAAAACAATTCATTAATATAAATTACTTAATAACACATCGCTATACGTTCGCCGTGGTAGTACGTGCGTTAATAAATATAAATGAGCGGCATGCGAAGAATGTTTTCTTCGCATTAATAATATTAATATATTAATAAACGAAGAAAGATGTTGTTGTGCTTGTTGTAGTGGTTGTTGTTGCATGAAAAAGATATAGAGATATAGTATGAGCGGTACCTCAAAAACAATTAATCATTAGCGACAGCAAGCGCCAGCACTAATGAGCGGCGGCGTCTGTAAACTAACTTTGAAAGAATAGTGCACACACATACACACACACATGATGTGGCGGCCCGAAAATAACGTCCAACTAAAAATATAAAATCAAATTATATTGAGAGAGCAAATTAATTATCATAAACTATTAGGAGGCGCAGACGAAGACGAAAAAGAAACAGAAAGAATGAATGAATGATCGCTTTGTAATAGTTTCGAGAAAGTCGATTAATTATTAGGTACAAAGTGAAATCAAATTAATATATCGAAATTGTAAAGATATGCACGTGATTGGAAATTATTTTTTAGTCTTCAAATATTTTTCATTGGTTCTTCGAAATAATAACTTACTTTCGCACCTAGTACGTAATATAAAGTATAACCTTTTAGTGAAATTCTCTATTTCTCGCAAAAACAAAAATTATTCGCTTTGTTTTTCAACTTTTTGTCATTTTTTTCCCCAAAAAAGTTCTAATTTTGCTTCGTTATTTTTTCTATTCCATAAAAAAGCTGTAAAATCCATGAGTAATCATGTAGTTAGTGCAACAATTAGTAAAATTCTTATAAAACTTGCAAACTGCAATGAACGCAGTTTCTTATTAGGCGCAGGAAAACCAAAAAAAAAGAAAAAACCGAAAAAATTATGTATTACTTCTAATTCCCAAAATATTTTCATCGGTTCTTCTAAATAATAACTTACTTTCGCACCTAGTACGTAATATACTGTTAAAGTTACAATCAATGTATTGCCTTTTAGTGCAATTCTCTATTTCTCGCAATAACAAAAATTATCCGCTTTGTTTTTCAACTTTTTGTCATTTTTTTTCCCAAAAAGTTCTAATTTTGCTTTGTTTTTTTTATTCCTTAAAAAACCTGTTAAATCCATGAGTAATTATGTAGTTAGTGTAACAATTAGTAAAATTCTTAGAAAACTTGCAAACTGCAATGAATAGCGAAACAAAAAAATAGAAAAAAAAAACAGAAAAAAATGTGTATTACAATTCCCAAAATATTTTTCATCAACTCTTCTTAATAATGACTGACTTTCACACCTAGCACGTAATATACTGTAAAAATTACAATGTACAACTGAATTTCTCTATTTCGCGTAAATTTTTGTCATAATTTCACCAAAAAAAACTTATAAAACTTGGACGCAGACGAAATAAGAAACAAAAAAAAACGTAACACAACAATATTTGAAAGATCGCTTTGTAATAGTTTTCGAGAAAGTCGATTAATTATTACTACGTGAAATCAAATTAATATCCCAAATTGTGCTACGCTTCCTCCCCCCCAAAAAAAGCCGTGCTGCACGTGATTTGCGTGCGCGATTGAATGATGATGATGATGAGAAGAAAGAAGAGAGAAAAAGTAAGTAGGCTGTATCGCATCGTATAAGAGTCAATTTCCTGATGCGACATCCTGTATATAATAAGAATGAAGTAATAAATCGCATCAGCCAGCGTTCGTTCGATTCTCTCCTATATATATATCTATATATTTTAGAAGTTTTCAACACAGGGAGAGAGATTCCCATCCGAATGGTAATAAACGTGATGATGCTTGACAATTCGTGCCCATTTAAATTTAAATATCAAGAATCGTTAGTTACAATTAGTGATGAGAGAATGCACCTTTTTAATGACATCGAAGAAATGCTATAAGTTTATATTGTAGGTATATAGAGAAAGAGAGGAGACAATCTTGATGCGCGCTGCGCACATTGTTGTTAATTGGACACCACCCTTTTATGATATTTTAAAATGCCATTGCTTCTTACTGCTAGTACGTTCATCGCTTTTCATACAAATTAATTGCCGGAATTTTATCAACGCTAAGTGGCAACAAATGGCTTTCGGATTTAATCAACCAAACACGATTCTAACACATTGTCTCATATAATTTGTACGAGTATACCATGTAGTTACGTTTGTTCATAAATTTCTATTATTGCAGACACGATTTAATGAGGAAGAGTTAAAATATCTCCACGATTCTAAATTTTCTTGAATGATTTTTCATCGGTTTTTGTTTGATAGCAAAATATTTAGTAGAAAATTATTACTTTCTAGCACAAGGATAAAAAATTATTATCAAATTTCTTGAAAATGGGAAAGTAAATTTTATTAAAAACTTGCACAGTGTACTTTTCAGAATCCGTGTGCTGAAAAGA
The DNA here is from genome assembly GCA_030264715.1 of Adinopsis sp. GC000173. NCBI lineage: Eukaryota > Metazoa > Arthropoda > Insecta > Coleoptera > Staphylinidae > Adinopsis > Adinopsis sp. GC000173. The sequence goes on from JARJDW010012028.1 coordinate 3,867, forward strand.
ATACTTTTTTGCACTAATTCTTTATCAAATTTTTAGCTCATTCTTTTTTTATTGCAATTTGCAGAAATTTACATGGCAAACAAAAATATAATCAATTCGACGACTACTATTTTATAAGAATATTTACTTAAAGTTGTACTTTACAGAACTCGTGTGCTAAAATAACATTTTTTTGTGTCATTTCTTTATTTCAATCGTTTTTTTATTGCAATTTGTAGAAAATTACATCTAATTGCTTGAAAAATCGCAGCAAATTAACGAATATCGAGAATGGATGATGATAATTAATGGTGACAGCCGCATCACTTTTATTTCGTATATATAATGTCAATCAATTCGACTACATCTAGTTTATAAGAATATTTACTGTACTTTTCAGAACTCGTGTGCTAAAATAACACTTTTTTGTATCATTTCTTTATTTCATTTTTAGCTCATTTGTTTTTTTATTGCAAATTGTAGAAAATTACATGTAATTGTTTGAAAAATCGCAGCAAATTAACGAATATCGAGAATGGATGATGATAATTAATGGTGACAGCCGCGCATCGCTTTTATTATTCGTATATTTCGAAAAATGTCAATCAATTCGACTACTACATTGTTGAATGCATGCAGCATTCGAACAACCTCAAACCATTTTCACCTCATCATGATAAATGTTTGATTTTATTTTGATTTATTAATGCGTAATCGCATAACGAGAGATGATCGAATGAATAAAAAAAAGAGGTCCATTATATATATAGGTATAGTATATTATATTGTATACCAATTTTTTTCGGGGCTGGTTATCGATCTCGCATCTTGTTGTAGATGTAAAATTAATCGATTAGGTGTTTCATCAATTAATAACTTCCCATTTCATTCGCGTTCCACCTTTTTCATCTTCATCCAGTCCAGTCCAGTCCGTGCTGCTGCCGATGATGATGATGATGATGATGATGATGATAATTAATGGCGTGCTTAAAACCTGTAGGCCGCCAGAACCTCAACTCTCTTTTGTTTTATTTTGAATTTGTTGAATATATTGACTCTTAAGAGCGCTTTTATTATTATATATCTATCTATATAGACAAGACACGTTAATTTAAATCGAAAAATTAAAGCCTACTCATATCCGCTGTGTGTAAAATGTCTAATTATTAATTAGGTATATGAATAATTAATAATAAATATGTTGGTTGCGTTTTATTATAGAAGCGAGGTGCAAGCTTAATCATCCTCTCGCTCAATAAGCGCGCTTTACTCGCCTCACAAATTGCTTAATCTCGACATATTCATATGTACAATATCTACAGGGACACACAAATTTCAATTCAAAAGTATTCAAACATAATTTTTTAAAACACTGTATTAGGTGATTCCATAAGTTCGACCAAATCGGGCACGAACAGGAATCACCTAATAATCTATTCTTTTATTAAAAATAGAATAGACTTGACAAATTCATTTAGGGAACTAATTATGATACATCACTATTTTCATAAATTTCGAATTTAATTAATAATTCATTCGATTTGGCTGTTGTTATGTGATGAACAAGTTCAAAGCGCTTAATCATCTCTCTTCTCCACCGACACACAACATACCAATATGTATGATACAACAAAGATTTTTTTTATTCTTGTATACGATTTTTTGGCATCACATATAAAATATAATTGATGCTGATTGATTTATTATCATTTGCGGCTAATTGAATATGTGTAATTCAAAGTGGAATGAATGCGCGTGGGAATTAAGTCTACCATATGATAAAGACATGGGAATACACCTGTTCCTTGCGAGACCAAATCGAAAGAAAAAAATATATTCTGTATCATTAAACGCGCCACCGAACGAACGACGAAGAAGACGAATGCACCAGAGAGAATAAAAAAGAATAAGGACCCACTTGACCAAAAACTTTTTGACTTTTCAAACAACAATCACAATATGTATAAGAAGAAAAAGGTCGTGGTGGTGGGAACGATGATGATGAACTTGCCATAGAAATGTGAAACACCCCATGTGATGACCGTAACAATTTGTTAGCAAATGTCCGATGGATGGTGCTTCTTTTAAGTTTCTTTTTTTGTGTTGCATTTTGGTGCGTAATTTATGGCCGAAAATTGCTGCTTTTGTTAGAGAATTTGTCAAAAAATTCGTTCTTGTTGTTGATTGATTTATTGCGCTGTGCGGCCTAATTTCTTTTAAAATTCTTATAAAAACAAATCTTTGAGAATTTGATGCGAAAATTGTTTATATTATTGCTTTTTCATTTTGCATTAGTCGCAATTTATTTGTTATTTATTACAAAAATAAAGATTAATTGCTTAAAGCATAATTAAAGTGTGTTGTTAATATTTAGTGAAATTAGCGAAACACAACATCTTAATAATACGAACAATTAAAGCGAGCGAGCGAGCGAGCGCAAACACAGCTCATTAACATAGTGCTTAAAACGTGGCGCTACAAATTAAAATCCAAAACAAATAAAAAATGTAAGTAATAATGAATGTTGTTGTGGACTTGTGGTTGTTGAAACCGTGCACTTGTTAGTACCTAAGTTAATTGCGCACATCCTATGTATATGTGTGTGTGTGTATTGAAAACTAAACGAAACGAAAATTAAGACATTTGCATTTTATCGTTTCCATGCTTGCTAGAGGGTACAAAATAATAAAACGCAATCATAGCCAATTAATTTTAATTATTGGCGCGAGCGCGCGCAACTTGCATTTCTATATGTGTAGGTATATCTTAACTATGTTTGTGTGTAAACAAACAAACAAACAACGAGAAGAGAGAAACGTATTCATATATATATCCACTCGATCTATATATTTATTTATTTATATATCGAACTGTAGTTAAGATCTTTATTTTCATCGCTTGGTGGTCAATTCCTCGACGCGGTCATTCCGGCCGCTGTTTGTTATTATACAGAGTGACTCTCAAACACAATAAAATGTAACAACTTAAAATTAAAGATATGGTTTGAGAATAACTTGGTAATGTATGTTTATTAAGTTTTAGTAATTTTTTTAAAACCGTGCTATAACAAAAATGGAAACGTGTTTTAACAAGAAATTAAATATTGAAGACTGAAGCATGTTTTAGATTGATTGGAATATTTCTGAAAACCGTGTTATAAGAAGTATGGAACCGTGCAAATTCGTATATTTCAAACAAAATCGTGCAAAGCGAATGAATTAATTTAAGGTTAATGTTTACATCCACTACAAGCGATAACAATATAAATGTTTTTTATGTGTTTTTTATGAGAATCGCTCTAAAGGTAATAAAAAAAATATTTTCTAAATAACTGCTTCGTTAATACCGTGTTATAACAAATCCGAAACCGTGTTATAACAAGTATCAAAGCGTCTGGATTCAAAATCGTGAAATTAAGTAATGTGTATTAAGTATTAAAGACCGAAGCATGCTTTAAGTTGAATAGACCATTTCTGAAAACCGTGTTATAAGAAGTATGGAACCGTGCAAATTTGTAAATTTCATACAAAATCGTGCAAAACGTTGGAATTAATTAATTTAAGGTTTACATTACACTACACGCGATAACAATATAAATGTTTTTATGTGTTTTTTATGAGAATCGCTTTAAAGGTAATAAAAAAAATATTTTCTAAATAACTGCTTCGTTAATACCGTGTTATAGCAAATCCGAAACCGTGTTATAACAAGTATGAAAACGTGTGGATGCAAAATCGTGAAATTAAGTATTGTGTATTAAGTATTAAAGACTGAAGCATGTTTTAGATTGAATGGACTATTTCTGAAAACCGTGTTATAAGAAGTATGGAACCGTACAAATTCGTAAATTTCATACAACATCGTGCAAAACGTTAGAATTAATTAATTTAAGGTTTACATCTACTACACGCGATAACAATATAAATGTTTTTATGTGTTTTTTATGAGAATCGCTCTAAAGGCAATAAAAAAAATATTTTCTAAGTAACTGCTTCGTTAATATCGTGTTATAACAAATCCAATACCGTGTTATAACAAATATGCAACCATGTAAAAGCGAATCCCCCCTAATCCACACAAATCATGCAAATCAAGTAGTAGGTAGATATAAATGTGTTGTGCATTGAAATGTGAAAGTGAAATGTCGATTCACCCGGTATAAAATCGCCGCAGAAGATTAAGACATTTCGCGTTTATGTATGTGCGCGCGCTCTTGTTCTTGTATTTTATATTATGTATATTATAAATGGCACCACACACACTCATCCTTGTTCACTTTGAGCATTCACAATCGTTTACCCTTTTTTTTCTTTTCTTCTTCTTCTTCTTCTACTTCTCCTCTCTCTACATCCATGTGTGTTGCGTATATGTATACGAAAAACTCCCATACATACACCGCGATAAACATGTCCCTGGCGTTTTCGGGTTGCTTTTTATGGGCCTTTACCTTTTGATTTATCCTCGTATTGTCTCCTCTTCCACTCCACTCCACTCTGCTGCTGCTGCTGCTTATCTCCTGCTAAACATCTTTTATACCTTTTATATGTTTAAATAATAATACAGATATAAATAAATGCGCATGTTTGTGTTATTAAATCGTTTTATAAATAATCTCACGTTTGTTGGCGGTTCGGCGTTGCCAGCGCCGCCCTGCTCTCTGCTCTCCTCTCTCACTGCGCCTTTTATTCTCTTTTTTGCGACAACTTTTTTTATTTATGTGTACATGTGCGTTACAAATTTATTAATTAACACGCGAGACAAAGTGAGCGAGTAAGATAAGTTGCGTAACAAAAATGAGAGCGTGTTATAACAAAAATGGAAGTGTGTCGATAAAAAATCATAAAATTTAAGTATTGTTCTTGGTGCTTGATTTTATATAGTAACTATTCCTTAAAACCGTGTTATAACAAGAATTAAACCGTGTTATAACAAAAATCATGAAATTTAAATATTTTTTTACTAAAAATTTATAAAAACATCAATATTTTTTATAAATCGCAGCAAAATTAATTAATAATTTAGTAATGTGTTAAATTAACAAATGAAATATCACCATCGGATCAATTATTTTGCAAAAGTGCGATTGCGTTAATATGATTAATCACCCTAAATGTTTATTATTTATTTTCACTCACATTTTTCCGACGAAGAAAATATAACATACAATCTTAATCGTCCGATCTGACAGCGTTTTGTTGAAATTAATAATTGCCGGCTGTTTTGCGCGAAATGGCGNACACTAAATGTCTATTATTTATTTTCACTCACATTTTTCCGACGAAGAAAATATAACATACAATCTTAATCGTCCGATCTGACAGCGTTTTGTTGAAATTAATAATTGCCGGCTGTTTTACGCGAAATGGCGCCGTTTATTATATTATAGCAACAAATTGTAGAAAAAAAAATTAATAAATCGCAGTCGACGCGGCGTGCATGTTTCGTGCAAAATGCTGCTGCTGCTGCTGGTAGTGATNGGCTGTTTTGCGCGAAATGGCGCCGTTTATTATATTATAGCAACAAATTGTAGAAAAAAAAATTAATAAATCGCAGTCGACGCGGCGTGCATGTTTCGTGCAAAATGCTGCTGCTGCTGGTGGTGATGGTGAAAGGTGCGGCATTAATTTTAACACCCGATCTGATATTTGCGCGCACGGAGCAGGAATCAAATTTGTTTTGTTGCAAAATTGCAATCAGAGTTTTATGATTTTGATGCCCGATCACGCCAAAATTCGCCATTTCCAATCAAACAAGTTGTATTGCGTCAAAAAAGTATGCAATTGGGTTGTTTGATTAACAAAAATTGAAGCAATAAAAATAAAATAGAGAAGTTGGGTTCTAAAAAATTTGGGATTGGAAATTGGATCCGATTTTGTCAAAAAATTGCATTGGGATAACTTTAATCTGTGTTATGTGCTATGTTTTAAAGATAATTGTCAAAAAAATATATAAAAATTCAGGAAGAAGCCTCAGGGTTACTCGTTTCGCCCAAAATTTTGTCCGAAACTTTGATTTATTTTGGAATTTAATTATGATTTTCTAAAAAAAACACCTTTGGTCTGTTTTTTCCTAATTTGCAACGAAATTCAAATTAGCTAAAAATTAGTTAGATAGAAATATGAAAATTTGGAAAAACATCTTGATGTAATTCATTCCCTTTAAATTTTTCAGGAAATTTTTTGATAATTTAAAGATAATTGCCAAAAACATATATAAAAATTCAGAAAAAAACCTCGTTTCGCCCAAATTTTGTACGAAACTTTGATTTGTTTTGTAATTTAGTTAGGATATTCTAAACAAATTATGACCACCTATTTTTTTCCCAATTTGCAACAAAATTCAAATTAATTAAAAGAAAATTTGGGAAGAAATTTTGATGCAATTCATTCCCTCCAAATTTTTCACGAATTTTTTGATAATTTCGAAGCTTTTCCATTTTGCAGATGTTGCATCGACTGATTCTTGCGCCATATGTTCAACTGTACAATAATGAATGCACAAATCAATTTCGCTCTAAAAAAAAACCAATCAGAGCGAGCATTTTCTAAAGCGCATACCGAATGATGCCACCTTGCGTACATAAAACGTATGTACTTACTTACTTACTCCCCGAGGTATTTTCCAGCACAAGTCGTTAGTGGCAGTCGCCGCTAATAAAGTCGGCAGGTAAGTACAAATAAGTTTAAGCCACGCAAAAAAGTTTTATGTATAATACAAAAAGCGCTATTGACTTGTCGTGTCTGGCAAACAAAGTGGCTTTGCGATTGCCGATGGTGGATTAGCGAATAGAGTATTTATTTCTTAGAAACAATGAAAAAAATTAATAATTAGCGGTTAAACGCGCAAATTAATTGCTTAATTAGTCTGCATTTTTCATTACAAAATGTGATGATGTCTTGCTATCGATAAGAACATTTCGTAGTTGGTATTGTTAATTAAGCCACCAAAATATTTTCATGCAAAATGTAATAAATTTTTGTGGAAAAATATAAAAAGCTTAATTTTTGCGCGAAGAGAAACAAGATTCTTTAGGAAATATTTCAAAAATTTGTGATTTTATTTTATATACTTTCTTGATAACGGTAAAAATCCTATTTAGGTATTTTAGCAAGTTCCAATCAACGACTTTTTTGTTGAGTCATCATTTTTATTAGCTAAGATTAGTTGATTCCTAAATTCTAATTTCGCAATGCAATTATTTTGTCCCAATGGGCAAAATTCTCTAATTTTAAAACCAAATTTTAAAAATATCTATGCATTATTAATTAGGGCATCTTGGGGCCGTTATCAAATTAGGAATCATTTGATCAATCAATCGATGTCTGGTCTGGATGCTAATTCTCCAAAAATAAAACAAAAACGAATTTAATAAGGAGGCGATGTGAAACGTATGCAAGCAAGCAAACAACACAAACAGCAAGAAGACGAAGAAGCAAAAAAAATGGGAAAGTTTTATCGCGAAAAGTTGTGCGACGCGCGCGCGCTCTTTTGGTTCAATTAAGATGTTATCGTTGCGCGCACACCCGAACCAGCCTGTCAACAATTAAACTTAATTTATTATGAGGTAACAATGGTAATGTTGTGATATTGCGATTGGGTGGTCTATAGGAGAACACACAGCAACAAAGTGGGTGGGTGGGGGGAGGAGGCAGCGATGACGATGATGTCGACGACGTCGACGACGACGAAAGAAAGTAAACAGAGAAAAATTGCCGTCGCCGCCGCATCATCAACATCATGATCATGGTTCGTATTTTTGTTTCACCGAGTCATCCTCTCATTAAGTCCGCATTGAGGCTGACATGTAGAAAAATGCGCGATTAACCAACAATGAGGCGAATTGTTTGATAGAGAGCGCGTTTCTTTTTATTTCGATTTAATTAATTGCGCAAATGCGCGGGGTGGGTGGCTTTCGAACTCATCGCCGCATGTGCACAAATCGAGGAATGTATTTGCGATTAGGTACTAATTTCATTAACATTTTCTTCCAAATTTCTTTAAATGTAATTGGTATATGTTCGAAAAGAGTCTAAAATAAGAGGAGATTTTCTCAATGTTTGCTAAAAATCACTTTAAGGGATTTAAGTTAAAACACACGATAATTTAGAATTTTTATCACACTTTGATTGCTCCTAGGTTTTTAAATTTTCTAAATTCCAAATTTCTTTTTGAATTTTTCCATTAGAATGCAAGTTGACGATGAAATTAACAATAAATTTGTGTTTAGAAATAGACAGTGCTCATAAACATTGAATTGCAAAAAATTTCCCAAGGTTCAGTTACTACCTAGGTTAATATAATTCGCGAATTAAAATGCCAAATTCCATAATTAACCGATTTAAATTCTAAAAGTTATTTTGAACTTCTTGCTAATGTTTTTCAGATTCATTTTACAATTATGGAAGAAACCTGACTATCTGCAATGTTCTAAAATTTCTAAATTCTAAAATTCTTTTTGAATGTTTCCATTATCATTCAAGTTGACCATGAAATTTGTGTTTAGAAATAGACAGTGCTCATAATTTGACAAAACATTCTAATATCTTGAATTGCAAAAAATTT
>JARJDW010012029.1:0-18939 GCA_030264715.1 Adinopsis sp. GC000173
AATATACAGAATTGTAAAATAAATGGATAAAAAATTATCATTTACGCATATTTTTGATTTTGTTATTTTTATTCAATACAAACACTTCAAAGTAGACGGCTCAAATAGCCAACCAATGCAGTGCAGAAAAGGTAGCCAAAATCCGAGTTACTTTTATATTATATGTAGTAGATATATTTTTTTGTTTATTATCTATTGTGTTTAAAATTATTCTATTCATATTTTAAATTTAATTCAATTATTGCATATTGGCATTTTAATTTTGTGTATTTATTTCTTAAATGTTTATTTTAAATAAATGTAAATTGAAAAGTTCGAAGCGATAAATGGTTTCAGAAATACCCTAATTTTCCAGAAGCCTTTAACTTACTTTTTACCTACCTTTGAGTTTTCAGTAATATTTCATTATTCTTCAATTTCTGCATAAATTCTGGATTAATCTATTGCGTATATCAGGGGATTGGTGCATTTTAGATGTACTTTTAATGTTCTTCATTATTTGAAAGGATCAAATCATTATCATAGTGAAATTAAGAATTTTTATCTAACTACTAAATTTCAATTTTGCAGTAATTCCGGGTTTTGAGTTGCACGGATTTTCATAGAATCAATCTACCGTGTAATCGAGAAATGAGCATTTAAGTTAATGGTAGTAGTTTCAGCAAATGGATGTTCTTTGCGAATTGTAAGAAACCGATTCTTTTTCATAATTTATTACCATAGCAAGTAAGAATTAGCTGAATACTAGTAGACTTTCCTAAAATAGGTCACATCAAGTTAATTTGTCCTGAATACGCCAACCATAATCATGGAAATTTGCGTTATTCACTCCAATTATAATCCGCACGTAATTGGAAATTTATTATGCATTGCAGGTTATCAAAAATGTTCATAATAATAACACCATACATCCACTCGCCGCTGCTTCAATAAACCATCCTATTTGTTATTTAAAATATATGACTTGACATTTACAACGAAAATTCGATATTCGATACACAAAACGAAACGCATAAACTTCCCCATTGCGATTTTATTAATCACAGCTACCAAAAATACATTTTTTTTGGATAAAGATATTAAATCGCGATTGATTTTCTCGTGAGCCCATTAAGAGAATTACTCTACCGTTTCTAATATGCTTTATTCATATTATATATTGCCAATTTCAATACTCATTTTGGTTCTGTTTCGAGTCTATTACTAACAACTAATTAGTTTGATGAATTTCATATCAAACAACCTACAATTCCATAGTTTTTTAATGATAGTTTCACTATAAATATAAATCGTTGTGTTTTTTATGCATTTTTATTTATTTAAAAATAAATCATGTGGATTGATTTAAAATATTAGAATTTTTACAAATTATCACATTGGTTTTCACTTCATTGCTTTCACGTTTTTTTTTTCATAAAATTTCGAGTTTCATAAAACTTAACAATCTTTTTTATATATATTTTAAATAAATTGCTTTTTAAAATCTTTTTTTTTTCTTCCATATTTACATATAGATAAATAACTGAGCAATATTCATTTAATATACGCGGAGTACTATATCGCTCATTGTTTTTTTTATTCCTCTGTTCAAAAATAGAGCTGCTTTTTTGTACTATTTTAAATCACTACTAAAAAATTAGTTTTTGGTCCAAAAAACTAAACTGCTTCTTTGATTTTATTTTTTTATGTGTGCCGGCAATAAGCGAGAGTTATTCGCACAAAGCTCAATAGCATTTGTCACCGCTGAAAGTGCTTTTTTTTTGTTACGTTTTTTTTTCTTTTTTTATATGTCATATGATGACTTATTAACACATGGTGGAGGGAATTATTATCTAAGCCTCACGAAAATGTTGCGCCAATTAATTATGCGTGTCTGTGCATACAATATGTTTCTGTTACATGTATTACGTTCCTGCAACTTCCTTCAATGGTAAATGTCTAGTTACTCTACGGCGAATTGGTGAGACTGGAGGGCTTGATTGTGGGGTTGCAGGTGCCGTTAAATTACCACTAAATGATGATATATCTGTTCTCGAACCGGAACGTGATGGCGGTGCAGAACCTGCGAAAACAATTTGAGAAATAATAAAGCAATTTGTTTATTAAATCTTATTTTAGATGGAAATAAGTAAATAATTCAATATAATACTATTTATGTATTTATTTTTTATGTTTAATTTACTTTTGTCTTAATCAGGAGTTGGCAATCTTTTTTTATGTCGCGGACTAAACTGCAGTCGAGCCAAACTTAACTATTAATTTTTGCTGAGAGGCTTATATATAAGTAAATAATAAAGTAACGTAAGAAAAAAAGGGCACAATTGTAATCATAACCTGTATTATAAATTATACTTAAAGATGTGTCGATATTCGTTGACTGATGGAGTATTTAATTTTTTAACGATTGGAGTGAACGGGGAAACCTCTCATTTATAGATTATAGCAAAAATTGAAGGGATCTGTAAAGATTTTATTACACAAAAACAGGGAAATGCAAAATGTTAAAGCCAGTGACTTAAACCATTGCTTAAGCGAATATATAGATTTGCCATCCCACATTTGGCAGGGTTTGACATGTACATGACCAATGACATTCCCGAACTCATCCGAACATTTCAATATTTTTAGTCCAATTGCGTGCGAAACCTTTTATGATTTGAATTATAAAGCTTATACAATTCAGCATATCGCTCATTTTTTATCTCAGATCATAAAAACTGTTGCACAAACTAACATTTGACATGTTGAGGTGTTCGGATGAGTTCGGAAATGTCATTAATTGCGCCATCTGCACGTCAAGCACTGCATAATGTGTGTTTGCGCATCTATGTATTGTATATCAATGCTTAAACTGAATTTGGATATTTTACTATTTTCTTTGAATGCTCGACTTTTTAATTACTTACACAATAATAACAAAACACATAATACTTTACATATTTGAATAAATCTAAATAATTACGTGAGCCAGATAAAACGTTTTCGCGACTAGCAAATGGCCCGCGAGTCATAGGTTGTCCTTCGTTCGCAATGATAATAATTAGCTAAGCGTTGACATAAAGTAAAAAAATATTGTGAGTCCTAGCAAATATGAATTATTTATTTATTTCCATCCAATTTGCAATAAATCGTACATATTGGAGAAGGTATGGACATTTTACATAAAAAAATATTAATAAAACTTGACAAGTATTGAAATTTTCGGTTAGAAAAACGATACGGTAAAAAAACAAATTTTCGATTTTCAGACTTACTTGAAAATATTTTATGATTGTTGACTATTCTATATGAAAATAATAAACTGTCAGTAATAATAGAAATAGTAATAATAAAAGGAAAGTGAACCGTAAAACACATTTTAATGTTAAAACACAGCGAAGTTCATGGAAGCTCACAAAAAATACTAATAAAACTTGAAACATATCAAGCTTTTTGAATAGAAATATGATGCAACAAAAAAAAAACTAAGAGTCGTTTTAGATTTTCTTCAAAGTATTTTATAATGTTAGTCCATCTTATGTGAAAATAATAAAATATCACTAATTTATATTTCAATGGCGATAGCAGTATTAATGATAGAACGAAAAACAGTGTTGAAACACGCAAAACATCATGAAAAGCTCACAGAAAAGAACTAATAAAACCTGAAAAGATATAAAAAATTTAATTTAGAAATACGATATAGTAAAAAAACAAGAGTCGATTTAGATTTTATGGAAAATATTTTATAATTTTAGGGCTATCTTATGTAAATATAATAAAATCTTAGGAATTAATATTTCAGTGGCGATTAATAATAAAATGAAAAACCATTTTCATGTTAAATTAAAATAGCCGCTACTTTTTGGGGACGGGCGCCATGGTCATGAGGTGTGGGTGGTTGAACGATAGTCCCATCATTGTTTTTCAAGATGGACAAACATCTTAAGGATTTGTAATGCTTGCATCTCTATGTTGTAATATTGTCTGTTATACGTTATACAATATATTCATATCCTCCATAAATTATAAGGGCTTTGCCTTTTTGGGTTTTTGAATGTTCCACGCTAAAAACACACAATATATTTCTATTTACTTATTTTAGATTAAATAGCAATTAAGTAAATAGTAATACAAATACTGAAGGTGTTTAATATTAAAAAAACAGCCAAATAGTATCCATTTGATACAAACTAACACATTCGCATAATTGTATTAAAAATTATTTAATGCAATGCAACAAAAAGTAATTTCTAATTGATGTATTAATTAAGTAATATCTCTTTGTCTTACCTGCAGTATCCTCATAGATAATATCACACCACTAATCTTAATCGTCTTCTTGAAAAAATTTTTAGAATATTTAGCATCCTACTCAACAATCGTCTGCAGAACTAATAAAGAATATTTAAAGTGCATACTTATTTATATAGGCGGCCCTAGGTTTTCGCGGGGGTGACATATTGATAAATTCTTTTTTTTGCCTGCAACGGCGAGGGTTTTATTGGGGTTGCAGCAAACAGTACTACCCGCTGCACGAGTGTTACAAGCGATTATGTATGCAAATTTTGCAAACATCTTACAAATTGCTGCATGTTTTTATGATTTTAAGCTTTTCCACATGGCTCGCTGTTTTAAGTCACAAGCAAAATGCGCAAAATATGTTTATTCTTGCTTCAAAAAAAAAAAAAAAAATGTAATAAAATGTTATAATTGTAAAAATAAGTTTGCTTGTAGAAAATTTATTTTAAAAGACCATTTTACTCCAAGTTAACGTTGTTTATTTTTTTCTAACAAACTCAAATAGCTTCCAAAATGAAATGCAGAATATCTCAAATTATAGTATCTTCGTACTTTAGCTAATTTGCAATAATTATATTTATCAACAATTACTTTTTATTTTGCTGGTTTAGCCGTTTTTTATTCTATTGCATTATAAATATTTTCTTGTAAAATAGTTATTTTTTAGATTTTAGTCATAATTATAATAAAACTAAATAGGAAAATTAGTCCCTTATTTTTCTTTTCTTACATTTCTTATTTGTAACAACTTTTCTTTAAATTTTATTTTGTGGTCTCATTTTGTCTGGTCTCATTTAGCATGGTCTTATTTATCTTCGGTCTTAAACATCCGCGATCTCTTTTATCTGTGGGCTCATAAGGTTATGGTCTCTAATATCCGCGGTCTCTTTTTACTGGTCTCAAACGTCCGGTCTCTTTCATCCTGATCTCATTCGTCTGGCTACCATTTTAGTGACCCAATCAAGTGTTTTTACTTGAATTTAAATATTCTAACTTGTTATATTGAATACAATGGTTTACAAAGAGCTAAAAACAGCAAAAAAGTTGATAGAATTTACCGATTAATAAAATTTCGTTTTCAGTGTATGTTAGAGAATAAAAAAAAACTCTTTACGATGATGTAACTCGCAATAAAAGCAACGATTCTCCACTCTTTATATGAAAAAATCGCGATAAAAGTCTTTTCGTATGGTACGGTCATATTTACGAAAAATTATTACGGTAATTTCATTTCTTAATTAACACGCCGCGCCGCCCCGTCGCATTACTACAACTCCATTGCTTGAATAAATATAAAAAATACTAGAATTGTATATCGGAAACTTTTTTTAATGTTAATTTAATGTTCTGGAAACTTTATTTTCAAAACGTAAATCGTTGTTTAATACTTGCAATAATAATGTATTGCTGTATTAGATTAAAAAACAATTTATATGTATTATTTATTAAAGCGTGATCGACGATAAAGCATTTTTGCTGAAATGGTTTCGTTGTAAGTAATCGAATTCGGCGAGTGTGCACATACACAAGAAAAAGATGATGAAATAAGCATATATTTGGACTAAACCCAAAAATCTAAAAATATAAAATCTCAAAGAAAATTGATTACTCTATTATATATACCTGTATGTATGTATAATATATTGATTTTTAAAGAAATCAGCAAAGGAAATTAATGAGTCAATGTGACGCATCTATTTGCAAATAATCGATAATTAATTAATAATACAATATAATATCGTTTGCTTCTAATTTAGAGGGATAGTGAATTGGAAAATTTAATAATAAATTAAAAGTAAAACGATGTATGATTTAGTCTACATGGACTCTGGCGTGTTTTAACAATTTAAACAACATGAAAAGTGTTTTTTAGCGTTTGCTTCCGTTCTATTATTAATACTACTATCGCCACTAAAATATTATTTACTGACATTTTAAATTGTATTCACATATTTGCAACGAAATGTAATATATCTCTTCATTTTTGATGTATCATATTTCTAATCTAAATATCTATCAAGTTTTATTAGTCTTTGTCTATATGAGTTTTCGTGAACTCTGACGTGTTTTAATATTCAAACGACATGAAAAGTGTTTTCCGTTCTATTATTAAATTAAATTAAATAATAATTAATAAAATATTATTTATGGATATTTTATTGTATTCACATATTTGCAACCAAATCTAATTTATCCCTTTTTGATGCATCATAGTTCTAATGTAAAATTTTGATATCTATCAAGTGTTATTAGTCTTTGTCTATATGTTTTCATGAACTCTGACGTGTTTTAATATTCAAACGACATGAAAAGTGTTTTCCGTTCTATTATTAAGATAAATTAAATAATAATTAATAAAATACTACTATTATTTATTGATATTTTATTGTATTCACATATTTACAACTAAATCTAATTTATCTCTTTATTCTTGATGTATCATATTTCTAATGTAAAATTATGATATCTATCATAAACCCTCACGTGTTTTAATATTCAAACAACATGAAAAGTGTTCTATTATTAATATTACTACCGCCATTGAAATCTTAATTACTGATATTTTAGTATATTTGCATAAGATAGCCTAAAATTATAAAATTCTTCTAAGTAAACGTAAATGTCGTTTGGTTTTTATTGGATCGTATATCTAAATTAAAATGTTGGTATCTTTTTATTTTTATAAAATATTAATGGAGTTAATGTCCATTTCGGTCTAGGACCATCATTAGAACTGACTAAATTTTACAATAAATGCCATTTATATATTAGTTTAACCACTTAACGCACACATTAATTTCAAATGTTCTGTCAAAAAATGATCAGTTTTTTAGTACCCATATATGGTTGGACATGTGACACACGTCCATGTTCAAAATTGACCAGAAACGAATGAACGTGTCAGACACGGCTTTGTGCGTTAAGTGGTTAACTATTTATTTTCGGTAAAATACATTAGGCATGATGGTCGTAGACCGAAATGTACTTTAAAGGCAGAGTATCTATTAAAAGTAGTTCAGATCTTATAATTAAAATGTAAATAACTCTGAAGCACATATACTAGGACAGGGGTGGCGAACCTATGGCACGCAGGAACATTTTGTTGGCACGCGGAATTATCTAATTTCTTAAATAATGTATATATATCTGGCACACCAGCATTTAAAAATCTGAATTTAACAAAAATGGCACGCGGTCATAAAAAGGTTCGCCACCCCTGCACTAGGACATGTAATAAATTTATACTCATTGGAAGACTGTAACTATAATTTTGGGTTGGATAATTAAGAAAAAAGATTTTAATATAATAATATCAAAGTATATTAGTCTCCCAGGTTTCATTATTATATTATAGAATCAAAAGCGTTCGATTTGAGTCGATATAATATTGCGTTTCTGAAAAAATTGTAACTAGATTTCAAAATATTTCAGTTTTCACGGTAGCTGAAGATGTGATTGATAAACACAATATGTCATTGCATTGTAAAACCCTTCTACTTATAGATTACCTAAGCAATATAACAATTTATAATATGATTTCAGAGATATTGTCACTCTAAGTGAACTACTTTTTGAAGATACCCCGTTTCTAATTCCATTAATACTTTATAAAAATAAAATATAATTTTAGTGAACCAACCAAGTGTTTTTAACTTGAATTTAAACATTCCAACTTGTTATTGTTGTTGTTTATTAATCGGCTTGTATATGTACATGGTGGGGCAAATACGAATCGATAATGCGTATAATTAATAATTTGTGTATATTACCTGTGTATGAACGTAGCCCCGATGGACTGGAACGTGGACGAATGCTAGAGACGCTCGATACGCTTGGACTTCGCGACACGCTCGGCGAACGTCCTCCTTCCTGCGACCGGCTGTTTCGCCTCGAACTCGATCGAGAGCGACGCGATTCCGCAGCACGACAAACGCCCGTCGGACACTGCTGGCCCATCACACAGCGGCCGTCGCATATCGAACGCGATAGAATCAATTGTTCGTAATTGTTTAACATTAGGGCGCACTGCTCCTCGTCGTTGGAGATGAGAGCGAGGCTGGGGAAGCGCTCCTTCAGACGT
Source organism: Adinopsis sp. GC000173 (assembly GCA_030264715.1). Lineage (NCBI taxonomy): Eukaryota > Metazoa > Arthropoda > Insecta > Coleoptera > Staphylinidae > Adinopsis > Adinopsis sp. GC000173. Next base: position 8,363 of record JARJDW010012029.1, read on the forward strand.
CGACGTTCCTATGTGCGAAAACAGAAATGGATATTAGTAAAGATCTACAGAGAAGGATGTTAAATAGCTGCAAAATGAAGACTATGCTTTTCTTTTATCCCTTTTAACATGTTTGTCATAGTGTTATAATGGTTAGTAACTTTCATAATTCGTAGTTGGTACCCACACACAATATATAACAAGAGAGCCATGATTTGAGTTTTCCTTTTTAATAAATGTCAATAAGAGAACTCAGTAATATTATGACATATATATTTTCATACTACGAATTGAAGTACGTGTTGTTAATAATAATAAACCTTACAACAAAACTACAAGTGTTAATAAACCGTATAATCTGAAAGCTCCAGCCGGGAAGGTCTAAAAATCTTTCAAAATAGTTAAACCACGTATACGTGTAAGTAACATAATTCGTCACAAATCGCCACTCGGTTAACGAAGTACTTGTTTTCCGGAACTGTTTCTTTGTATATAATAGCTGACAATTCATTCTATATCGCTCAAAAATATCCAAAATGCTACATTTATTACAAAACAATACAAAAATAAAGGGAAGCACGTCATTTTTGCTTATTTTTAATAGAAATTGCATTCGCGTTTTGAAGAAAGACGTTATTTTTTTAATAAAATTGATTATATTTGTTTGACACAGGTGGTGAACCATAATAGATCAGACTTTAGCCTGTAGTTTTTCAAACGTCGATGTTCCTGTGCGAAAACAGAAATGAACATTAGCAAAGATCTATAGAGAATGATGATAAATAGTTGTAAAATGAAGACTACGCTTCTCTTTTATCCTTTTTAACATGTTTGCCATCGTTTAAAGCGTTAATAAACCGTAAAATCCGAAAGCTCCACCCAGGAAGGTCTAAAAATCTTATAATCTAGTAAAACTACGTATAAGTAGCATAATTCATATCAAATCGCCACTCGATTTACGAAGTACTCATTTTCCGGAACTGTTTTTTCGAGATAACAGTTGACAATTACAAAACAATACAAAAATGAAGGGAAGCATATCGTTTTTGCCCATTTTTAATAGAAATTGATTTTGATTTTCTGGAAAAACGTTATTTTTTAGTTTGGTAATTGATAGCGTACTTAAATAGTCATTGCTTCATTTAAATGTTCTTCCTGAATGAACATTGCAACTTCCTAACTACTATTTTCGCCTATTGCGACTGACAATGCTAATTCTTATCAGTGCATATTCATTTGTGGTAATGTAACTCATTACGCGTGTCATCGTTTACTATACGCAATGTAATTGAACATTTTTGAGTCCTTTATTTGCACTTACTTCTTGAATTTTCATACCTTCTAAGATTTAATATAACGTCCTTCACTGTATATTCTTGCTATACATACTTACATTACGATAAATAACAATAAAAGCATGCATGTTTGAAATTGTTTGACTAGAAGAGCAGTCGGAAAGTATTTTACTTGAAACATGGCATGCTGATATGATACATTTTCTCATGATAGTTTCTTTGCGTGGCGTTGCATCGTCTTTGAAGTTGCCCTCCACAAACTTTGTTAATTTTGCGACTATGTACAATTTTCTTCATATTTCATGAATTACTCGTTAACGCGTTTTTATGTGCGCAATTGAAATTTGACTAATGATGTAATTACATATAATGTGATATATGTTGTGTCGCAAACAAACAATTACCGCGCGTGCTGTTTTTTGTGACTTTACACAATTCCGTATATTGACCATCTTAAGTATTTCCCTCACGTAATTATCCCATTAGATGTAGTGCCGCTTTTATTCTTCGCCAGCTGGTAAATGGCTGATAAGAATGCGGTTTTATGGATTGTAGTTAAGAACACAACCCCGCGTTGCTTTTTATTTGATAGATGATCAGGCGAATGGCACATACTCTTTATTTTACTTTTTATTAGAAAATAAGATTTTTTCTTCATATGCTGCGCCGAACTCCACTACGAGATTATCTTCCTTTGTTTAGGCATTTGTACCACACTCATTCGCTAACTTGAAATTTACGTTTGTGTATATGTACGCACCCACCGCAATCCCTTTCAATCCCACAGTTCAAGGGTGCTTGGGTTGCTATATATGTATACCTAAGTCTTAAAATTTGCTAGCGTATTTGTAAATAAGCGCGCGCTATACGTGTGCCGAATTCCAAATGCGAAAAGTTCGTTTATTAAATAGGGACGATTCATTATTTTGATTTGACGATTGATTTGGATTTAATTGTAAATAATTTATTAGTACTGTTGAGTGATGTAGGTGCTGTTCCATGACATAAGCAACATTTTAAGACAGATTTACGATATATATATACTCCGGTGGATTGTAATTTCCGAAATGTCAGTTATTGTAAATAACACTTTAAATTTAAGTAAATATCCGAGGTATTGCAAACAAGAGTCTGGATCTAGTTCAATGACATTTGGGTGTTTCGACTAATTCGTTTTTGTAGTTATGTTAAAGCCGTTCTGTTAACAAGTTAAGGTAAAAATGCATGTAGCATATATGAAAAAATCTATCCTAATTTATCATTTTTTTTACATGGCGAAATAGCGTCTAGCGAGCGAAATACTCTTCGCTCTTCACTAGATTAATATGCTTGGTCGCGGCATATGTACAACGCACTTACTTACGTAAGTACTCTAATAATCTAGACTATGCATTGGAGTACAAATCTAAACCAGCAAATACCTGATAACGGCTGATAAGAATGCGGTGTTATAGACTGTTTAAGAACGCAACCCCTTTCCTTTTAATTTGATAGATGATCAGGCGAATGGCACGTTCTTTCGACGGAGGGTCTAAGTTTTTATTAGAAAATAAGATTTTTTCTTTATGTGCTGCCGAAATATCAGTTATTGTAAATAACCCTCTAAATTTAAGTAAATATTCGAGGTATTGCAAAGAAGAGTCTGGATTTAGTTGAAAGTCATTTAGGTTAGGTGTTTCAACTAATTTGTTTTTGTAGTTATGTTATAGCCGTTCCGTTAACATGTTAATGTAAAACTGTGTGCAGCATATATGGTTTGTTCCAGAAAAAAGCTACCCTAATTTATAATTTTTTTACATGGCGAAACAGCCATGCCATACTGGCGACCCTAATACTCTTCGCTCTTCACTAGATAAATATGCTTGCTCCCGGTATATGTACGATGCACTTACTTACGTATAAAGTACTCTAATAATCTAGACTATGAATTCGAGTACAATTATAAAATAGTGATTGTAAATAACACTTTAAATTTAAGTAAATATTCGAGGTATTGCAAAGAAGAGTCTGGATTTAGTTGAAAGCCATTTAGGTTACGTGTGTCGACTAATTTATTTTTGTAGTTATGTTATAGCTGTTCCGTTAACATGTTAATGTAAAAATGTGTGCAGCATATATGGTTTGTTGCAGAAAAAAGCTACCCTAATTTATCATTTTTTTACATCGCGAAATAGCCATGCCATACTAGCGAGCCAAATACTCTTCGCTCTTCACTAGATAAATATGCTTGCTCCCGGTATATGTACGATACACTTACTTACGTATAAAGTACTCTAATAATCTACGTAAACTAACGAAAGTGTTGGATACTCAATGACAGACTGAACGTATATAGTATTAATAATGATAAATGTAGAATGGTATAAAATGAATTGTAGCATTCACAAAAAGAAGTTTATTTAAAGTAAAGTTACAGAGAAATGTACTTCTGTTGATCACCACTCGTCGAAATGCATTAATGATATTTCTGTAACTTTAATTTTAATAAAGTTTCTTTTTGTGAATTTTGCAACTGATTTTATACAATCCTATATTTAACATCATAGTTTCATTCATTTAGTACTTTCATTTTTTAAGGTATTAATTTTTACAATTGACTTTATGCCATCCAATATTTTACTTGACTTACCCTAAAGCTTCGTACAGACTTGAGCATTTTTGCGCGCACGAACAGTTTGCACGCACGAACGCGATCCGTCGCTTGTCGGTACATCAAACGATCAGAGTGTGCGTGCGAGCAAAATCAACACGTACAGACTTGAGCATTCGTGCGCGCAAACTGTTCGTTCGCGCAAAAATGCTCAAGTCTGTACAAAGCTTTAGATTTGTTATGTTTGTTGTATTGCATACCTCACATAATAGCTATAAACTTGATTAATAAGTTTTTTACGACTCCCGTATTTAATTGTATAATAAGCAATCAAAAGTTTAACGATCCAACTGCACCAGGTTCCTTCGTACAAATTGTAATTTGCAATAAAATTTTCATAGAAATTATTTCAGTGTTAATTAATTCAATAATTAAACGCAAGGTCGTTATACAATTGTTAAACTTTTGAGTTAAGCTATATATATTATACGTATGTATTTTAGCTGTAGGTTGATTGCTTTTGGAAGGGCGGTCCCTATCACCGCTTAATGAGCCTTTTAGTCTAGCTAGAGACAAAACAGGAAAAAAGCGGTGTTTTGCGTTTACACAAAAATCAGCACTCATAAATTATTTATAACAAATGTGTCTACTAGCATTTTTTTCAGCGCGACTATATAAATCTGCCACATAATAGAGCTATTAGTTGTTCAGTTAAAACGAAAATAATAGCAAATAGATGGATGATAATGATGAAATGATAGATATAAATTATCTACTATCTTTGCTATTGGACAGTATCGTTTCATTTAATGTTCAAAGTAGTAAACCATACATGTGTACGATAAACCCATTTCAAAGCGTTAGCGCGCAACGAAGCAAATAAAAGTTTTATCTAAATGTGTAATAGTAAATTTTGATTATATTAGCGCAGAGGTAGCCAATTTGTATTTACATATTATTGAACACGTATTAGAATAGTGAATTATCTACGTGTTAATGACATCACGTATGTAGTTGTAAAAAAGTCTATTGGATTTGGGTTAGAAATGTATAAACATTGTAAATGTATCCAATTTAGTAAAATTGAATTAAAAAATGCTAAATTAGGTTAGTAAGTGTCTGCAGCCAACTTCATTGAGCTGAAATCTTATGAGAAAATGATTTAATAACATCAAAGGATATTAGATCCTAGTTTTCATTATTATAAAATCAAAATCGTTTGATTTAAGTCAATATCATAATTAGTTTCTGAGAAAATTAACTTCCAAGTTCAAAATAGTTCAATTTTATCTTCCTTTTTTAATAGTTCCTGAAGATGTGATACAAAAAGTCAATATGTCAGTACATTGTAGAACTCTTTTATTTATGGACTATTTAAACAATATAATAATCTAACATACGGTTTCAGAAATATTTGCATTTTAAAAATATGCGACTTGAACTATTTTTGAGGGGTACCCTACTCTTAAGGGCGCGATATCTATAAAAAGTAGTTCAGATCACTTATAATTAAAATGCATATATCCCTGAAACCGTATTATAGATTGTTTTATTCTTTAAGTAGTCTATAAGTAGAAGAGTTTTGCAATGCAATGACATACTAAGTTAACCAATCACATCTTCAGAGGCTATCAAATAATCTTCCAAAATTAAAATCGGATTAAAAAACAATTTTGATAAAAGTTGCCCCATTTTTACATAGATTGGGATTCTGAACAAAAAAATGGGAGTTTCCATTTGAAAAAACAAAGTTGATATCAAAATAACCATAAAGTTGCGGTCATGGGCAAAAATGATAAGTACCATTGTATTTCCCCCTTCATGTTAGCCAACTTTCATTCAAAACATTTTCTCCTAAAATGCACTGTTTCAAAGTTATTCGCCTGTCCCAAGTTAAATGGACCACCCTGTTGATTATATTAAATGTAATAATGTGTGTAACTATATGTTTATTATTGTTCTTTGCCCGTTATCAAGTATTTGCTGTTTTATAATTGTACTCAAATTCATAGTGTAGTTTACCGGTGACAGTTTTTCAAAACTTTTTATCCTTGAATAAGATCCTAATGATAGTGGAATAGTCAAAACTGTATTATTAACAATCTAAGTTGTGGTAAAACTTACAAATTAATGATTCTTGTTGATTAAAAGATACAAGATAGTGAGTTACCCTCCTTTTTTGTTTATTTAAATTTATTTTATTTTTTATGTTTTTAAAAAGAATCTTCACGTTAAGAAAAGTGACACCATTTTCTTTAATCGTTGATTTAATCGAGAAGCGATATTCGTGGAATCTTCTTTAACATTCCGTCACTTTCAGATGCTTTGCATTTCGTTAATCACCTATGTAGAATTAATTGAATGGACGAAGGAATCCATCGCGTCAAAAATGGTAATCTCGATTGCGAAGGTATTGAGAAGCTCACTGAATGTTTGAAGGAAGTAAATTATTGATTAATTTTTGTTTGTTTTACTGAAGTAATCTTGTGAAATTGAAATACAATCGGCCATTACTTACTAGCCAACGTAATAGAATAGCTATTCATAGCATTTGCCTGCCAAATGACGTACAATATTTTTCATGTCGACGAATTATTTTTGCAAAATATTCAAGAAAAATGAAACGTTTTATACTTAATGATGCAAACACGGATGCAAATGACAAGTAAATATTGCTGAGAATAACTTTATTATTTAAAAGTAGGTATCATGATCACTATAACCAACCATATAATTTTAAGAAACGTCAAAATTAAAAATTCGCAAATCGTAAAAAATAGTTACAAAACCAGTTAATTTTCAAAACATATTTTATTATGTTTATGAGAAGTAATGATATATTATTGATAATAGCTTAAACCGCTTCAATTCTCAACTTAAAAATATTTCTATAAAATCCGTAAATCATTTTGCTTTGTTTGTTTATACGTTTCTTAGCAACAAATGTGTTTGCATGGTGCTTGATTTATTATAGTTTTTAATTGAAGCGTGAATCATCATTTCAATAAACCGAATTGAAGTGTATTATTATAATATGAAGCAGCGCAACCAACTTACACTTGTTGTAATTCACTAACAAAAGAAATTAAATTTAATGAGAGGCGCGCTTACATTTCACCGCTTTCATTCTATAATAGATTAAATGCACTTACATGGAGAGCGAAATATCACGACTTTATCATTATTAGTTAAAACGATGATGAAACACAATGCGAACAAAGAAAAGAAAGCGAGAAATAAATATCAAAAAAATTACCTCGTCCAATTTCAATTCCTCAAACTCCTGTAATTGCTTCTGGAAGCCCAAATTAGGATTTGCCACTGCACGTCCCGCTCTAACAACTTTCAACGCTTCTTTCCAAGGTAATTGTGTGCAAGTCATAATGTAGGCAACGGCGACTGTAACACTTCGTGACATTCCTGCCAGACTGTGAACCAAAAAAAAAACAAACAAATTGTGTGTGCAAATTGATTACTATGCTACTGTGTCCAAAAAATAAAACCAATTTTTAATTTCAATATTTTTTCTTACTTTGTAAGTCAAAACATTTATTAGTTTTTGTTATATGTCGAATGTTATACTGAATTTGTCTTATTTAATATCGTATTACTTTTGACTATCCTAGAGTCTTAAACGACCGCTGTGGAAAAACTGTTTTGAGACGATAGAAGAGATGAAACATAATCGCCGAATGCACTTTTAGCGTCGTATAACATTAGACGTAAAACAAAAACTAACGAATGCTTTGAAGTGAAATTTGTTATAGATGTTTATTACAATGCTTACAAGTTATAAAAAAAATATAATTGATGTACGGTTTACCTGGGCTAATTAAATGAAAAATTGGTCTTACTTTTTGGACACAGCAATATATTTGGATGCGATTGTAATATGCAAAGCGGGACATAAAATTACCAATGTATTAGAACGTTCCCACCTCGTAATCGGGCCGCGTGGATGAAATCGTTACATATAGAAAAATATTGGGTGAGATTTTGATCGGGCGAATCCGATGCAAGGACGCAAAGGTAGTGTTTATCCTAGAACATAAATAAATAAATTATTAGTTAGTAGAAAAGAAGTCTGATCGAGTGTAATATATTCGAATATAAACGCCATTCTATCTGTATAGATTGTAATTTATCTATCTGGGAGCATTTTTTAAATTGCAACATTCTAAAAATTTAATTTTAAGTAAGATTTATGCTCGATTATCTTTTTCAATTGTCTTCTTGGTCATTTCGAGCAATAAAGGGTGAAATATTTTTAGATTTGTGCTTATTTATGATCCTTTTCGAAACGAAAATGTTCGGTTAATTCATAATTATACGCAATTTTTTTATAGATTGTATCTTTTGTTTTGAGAATTGGTGAAATGCTAATTATTTTCATATATGAATTCATTTTTTATTAATTTAGAAAGATACAAAATGTATGAATTTATATCGCGTCGAAGAGCAATGAGCGAGGGGTAGTAGATTGGTTATACGGTTTTTCTCTAACCGAACCATGTTGCTCTTCACCTCACTATGTTTCGTTGTACGCATAATGCACGACATGTATTTCAAAATTGTTCCATTGCACTCATTAATAGGCTTTTAAGCAAGACAGCATTCTGATACACAAGTAATACGCTAGAAGCGCTTTAAGATATGAAGCACAAGTATATAAATGTAGGAAAAGATAGTTTCAATAATCGAAACCTTTTTTATTTAATCGTAATACAATAATTAATATAACATTAGTTGCTTTCACCACGGGATGCTGATACACTTTTGACGACATGATGTTATTCTCTGTTTATTTCGTTACCATCAGAACGCCGCTCACAGCCCACTAGCTCAGTTTGCTAAAACGGGTATCTTGATATTTCTAATACATATTTGTATAGCAAAACATAAAAAGCCTTGATCGAAATCCACCCTATCTGTTAATAAATTTAATAAATATAATAATAGTGAAGTAATTTGATTAATGCATAAAAAGGAACGTGACCTTTTGCTTCAGTCAGTGTAATACAATTTATACCTACCTATCTTCAGTCACTGTCACTACTGCCACATGCATTAAATTTGATTTCTATTTTGCAATTATATCATCATTGTATTTTCTATAATAAATGATTATATTGTATAAAATATTAGTATTTTAAGAATATGACTGAAAATCAATGCCGTTATTGTATTGTACAAACACTATAGTAAAAATAAATCAAATTATTTTCGCACCGTGTGAGATTCGATATGGAGGCGGTCAAAATCGCTAAAATATTGTATTATCCTTCGCTGTGTACATCCTTGATATTCGATACTAATCGACCGAAAATATTTTCGTGATGGCCGACCTATTCTTGTTTTATCTTCCTGATTTGTGTCACCTGATTTGAAGTAAGCAATGGGAAAACAGCCTTGGTATTGTTTTTCGATAATTTTGTTCCAAACAAAACCGAACAGTTTATTGCCATCAAAAAATGAGTTCGTTAATCGTAGCAATTTATATTTTCACAAGAATGTAGAGCGCAAATATAATTTTTAATATTTATTTTATCGTTAATGAAAACAAGAATGAATTTACCTACGATACTGTGAGTATGACATGTCGACGGAAAATAATTTCGTAATTACAGAAACCTATACTTGTTTTATTAGTTCCTGACTTGTGTCACCTGATTTGAAGCGGACAATCCAACCTTGGTATTGTTTTTCGCTAATTTTGTTCCAAATAAATCCGAAAAGTTTATTACCATCAAAGAATGAATTCGTAAATCTTAGCTTAGAGCGCAAATATAATTTTTGATAAAAAATGGGGTTAAATCAACCGCAGATAATTTAATAACTACTTTTTAAATTTTGCAATTTGTTAAAAATGTAGGTAAAATGAATTTAGCTAGGATGTTGTGTGCTTAATTGGATTATTCCGAATCAAAAATCAAAGTGTAACGCTTGATGTCGTTCTCGGGAATTGGTCGGGCATCGCATCCTTCCTAAACAATTTGCGATATCTCAGAACTCTGGCTAAAATCAACTTTTCACCATTTTCCAGTATCTTAGAACTGATCCATCATTTTATCATTCGATCGCCAAGACAGCGCAACGTCATATCATCATCATCATCATCATCATCGAACGGCGCGGTGCTTAATTTAGAAGCATCGCATTGTTCATCGTAAAACAGCTGCTGTTATATATTTTCAATATTATCAACTAATTAAGTGTTAATTAACAATATTGATTTTATAAAAAAATACATGTTTAAAAATAAATAACGTGAGTGTACAATCTATTGTATCGGAAGAGTAATGCGTTTCCTCTCGGTGTATTGAAATTGTTTATAAATACATTTAATTTAAATTTGTTATATAGAAATGATGCTGATAAGTAATTGCATACAAACTCTTTTATTGCGATCTTCGATTTTAATGTGTAATATAATTCTGCATTTATTAGTTTTGTAGTGATTAGTAACTTTCATAATTAGTAGTTGGTAGCCCACGCACAATGTTGAATGTACAACTAGAGGGCCATGATTTGAGTTTTCTTTTTTGATCAATGTCAATAGGAGTATCCATTAGTACAGTAAATTTTCGATAAATGCAACTTCGAAAATATCAACTTTGAATGTTGCAATAATCGAATAAAGCAACCATTTTTCATTTCAGAAAAATTTTCAAATTGCAACAAAACAAAAACAGATATATTATAGCTTTTGAAAA